>BQNB010040897.1:17490-47099 GCA_026074375.1 Tanacetum coccineum | reverse complement strand
TATATATATATATATATATATATATATATATAATTAAAAATAGGTAATTACGCTTTGAATAAAGTATAGTTTTGACTCTTTACTAGTTCAAAGAAATTTTACAATTTTGTACTAAAATGTGGCAGTTTATGGATTCTTTTACTAACTCATGGTTTTTTAAAGTTTTATTTACCAATGCAGAGTTAAGATCAACATAGACACATTATTTGTCATAGATCCAATGAATCAATCTCAACCATCTATTTTTTTATCAAAAATAAAAAAAACTCATTTTCCACCTTTTTTTTTAAAATAAAATATCTTAAAAACGGTAAATCGTCACACGACAAAAAATACACCATCGCGATGAGTATTTTTTTATCTTCAGTAGACGGGTGATACGATATACTTTCGAGCAACTTTTTTTCGATTTTTTTTCAGTCACGAATTGCGAAAATCATATATGATTTCATGAAATCATATATGATTTCATAAAATCATATATGATTTGTGATTCTAACGAACTTTTTTTTAATTTTGTTTCAGTCACGAATTGAGAAAATCATATATGATTCGTATGACGAATCATATATGATTCGTATAACGAATCATATATGATTTCATAAAATCATATATGATTTCATAAAATCGTATATGACTTCATAAAATCATAAAAAAAGTTCGTCGAAAGTACATAGTGTCGCCCCTCTATAGAAAGATAATTTAATTCTCGTCGCGATTATATGTTTTGTTTTGCGTAACGATTAACAATGTGTGAGATATTGTAACGATTAACAGTGTGTGAGATATTTAATTTTTTAAAAAGAGGTGGAAAGTGGGTTTTTTTACTTTTGATGAAAAAATGAGTGGCTAGGATTGATTCATTGGGTCTATGACAAATATTTGGTCTATATTGAACTTTTGGCTACCAATGCAATGTTCGTCATGGTTTGGGCCAAATCTCTATCACAGTCCTTGATTTTTTTTATTTTTGCTTGATTGATCCTTATGGTTTAGCTTTGTAACACCACTGATCCTTAACGCTGACGACCATTAACTTCTTTCATTAAATCCCCTCATGTGACATGCACATAAGGGTATAATGGTATTTTTAACTTTTTTTGTTTGTGTTGGTCAACTGATTCATATTCAATCTTTATTTTCCGATTATTCTTGAATCCACTAAACAAAATCTCACTTCATTTCCCAAACCTAATACTCAAAACGACATCACATAAATTTATGCACACAATCAAAGATAAAAAAGAAACAGATAACAACACGCTAAATACGGATCTATGGTGGTGCGTATGTGACCACCACGGCCTAACTGCGGATCTATGTGGTGGGTATGGGACCACCACGGCTTAACTTCTTTGTTCACACAACCACCAAAAAAACACACTCGAATGGAACAGATCTAAAAGGTGAACATGTGAATGTCTGTAACCGGCCACCCAACTCCGACCAAGCATTACTTTACAACCGGCCACCCAACTTCGACCATCATCCAGCAAAATCACTTGGCCACAATCATTCTGCAACTGGCCACCCAACTCCGGCCAAGCATTACTCTTCCACCACAACAAATCCACATAACCCCTAAATTTGCCATAACAACTGCCATAATCATGTCACCAGCCACTACATACCCTTAAATTGAAGCTTGCAACAATGGTTGTTAGTACATAAATAGTGAGTTATGGATTAAGGGAAGTGGGTTCACTAGGAATGGTGATTTCTAGCTCGTCTTCCAGAGATTGATTCGTACCAAGTGAAATTAAGTAGTGATTTCCTTCTAAGATCAAAGAACACCGTTAGTCTTACCGCGGGAGGGGTGTACCGTGATTGGACTCTGTCGTGAGAGTAAGTATTGGTTATAAGTGGTATGTGTGTAAATAGGTTACGAAAATCATACCCTTGGGAGTGCTTTGGTGACTTCTTATATAGGTCGGTGTCGCTATCGTCTGCATGAGTCACGAGAAGGGTTTCTCCCTACTATCTAGTGGGTAATAGGGTAGCTGCTGCGAGGTCAACGTTGTTGACTACGTCATGCTTTGTTATGTAGTAACAGAGATCATCGTACTTCTCGTTTGTTATCCCTTTTTGGGGCGTTGACGTTCTCTCTTTGGTTCCCCATGCAGTGTTCTTTGCTCTGTTTAGTTAAGTCACAAGAATCCACTTTGTCTGGAAGTGGGACGTGACCGCGAATGGGTTGTGGCCTTTGTAGTCACGATTCGCCGCTAATCGCGGGTCGTGGACGGGGACTAGTATCATGCGGATACGGATCGAGGCTGGTCTTGGGCCGCCCTCGGCCTCTTCCGGATGTTGGGCCTGAGCCTTTTGTTAGTGGTTTAGTTCGGACCTGCGGTTCTGGTGACTACTATACGTCATAATGTCCTCCCAGTCTAGTGCATTTTTCTTCTTATGGGAAATAGCACTAGACTCGTGTGCTGCTTTCCCTGTCTTCCATCTTGCATCCGCAAAAGGTATCCTGGCCGCCCTCGTGTTGGTTGGTGGCCTTAAGCCTTGCGCTTTATTTTTAGCCACACATTCTCTAACTGATGTGACATTTTGCCAGGCGATAGTTCGTGCTTCGTGAATCATCCTAACCGTTCATATTCTTTGGTCCTGACTGTACGATGGGAAGCGTGGACGTGTGTCTTCATCCTCTTTATTAGGGTTACTGTTTGGGAGTGGGTATGAATACCCTTCCTTTGTTTTCACTGTATTCTTTTTACTACGCTTTCGTTTTCTCCCACTCTTTTAAACTTCCGGTGGTTCCACCACTTTTTTACCTCTTCATCTTCGTGTGTCTTCTAGTCGCAGGTTAGGTTTCATCTTTTCCTCCTTATTCTCTAGTTTGTTAAACATGGTTGTTCATAGTATCGACAATGTGAAGTCTGTGTTGACTCAAAGGGAGTTAGATTTATTTTGTGCAACGTATAATATTCCGGCAAACTTGAGGCTGGAGTTGCCTGGTCGTGACGATACGATTAAAGATAGTCTGAAAGGGAAAATAGGCATCTTTACTCGTTTTATAGAGTTTGTCAACTTTCATATTTCGCTCTCCAAATTTCTTCTTTGTGTCTTGCAATATTATCAGATCGATTTTTCTCAACTTTCTGCCCGTGCGGCTGCAAAGGTTAGACACTTTGAAATTATGTGTCGCGTGCTTGGCCACCAACCTTCTTTGGGTACTTTCCGTAGATTATATTGTAACTCTATCAGCAACGGTTGGTTGTCCTTTTTTAAGCGTGCCTCAACTCCTTGTTACACGTCGAAACCTCTCGATTCCTTAAAGGGCTTAAATGATCACTTCTTTTGGATTGATGCTTCCATTTGTCCCATTTTTGTTTCCTAGTATAATGATGTTTCCGTGAAGAAGGATCCGCTTCTTTTTTATGATCTTGTGGATTTTAAACTTCTGGATAAGCTTGATAACAACCGCACTCTTATTAGGAAGTATTCGGAAACATTCATGTGTCTTGTTGGCTTGAGATGTTCCTTTACTGATACTGATGCCCGTCCCACTCTCTTACGTCCTAACAAGAGCGGTGGGTGTTGGTCTTTATATGCTATGATTTCGCTCTTTCATTTGTATGTGTTTTGATCTTATTACTTTTTGTTTTGCAGATATGGGTTTGCTTGATTTCATTAAGTCCTCAGATCTGTCCAAAATCAATACTGGTGAAAGAACTCTTGCCTTTGGAGAGGTTCCTCTACTAACGAAAACCGCATATATGGTCGTGAATACATCTGCGCAGTCGCTCCGCCTTGTGACTCATACGATTACGGATGAAATTAGGGAACACTTTGGCAAGAACAAAAGGACAGTTGGTGCTAGCGCTGTTCCGCCACCCGTGAAGAAAGCTAGGACGGGTGGTGTGAGTATTAATGAGCCTGTTGCCACTACTGCTGGGAAATCTCCAGATATAATCTAGAAGCTTATTAGTCAGGCTAATGTTGATTCCGGGGCCGCTGCCTCTCGTCTTGAGGAATTCATGTCTTTTTCTATCACCCTTACTCCGGAACGTGATTGCGAAGATGAGTCTGTTTCTAATCATGGTGATAATGTAAGGACATTTCCTCCTTCTGGCCGATATGTTGTTTTGAGTTCAAGTTATGCGAAAACTGATATTCTTGCTTCTCACGTTGTTCCGCCTATTCCTTCCGTGCAAGCTAATGCTGATATCGTGGTCGTTGAGCTTGTGAATGAAGCTCATGGTTCGTCCGTTCCTAGGACGGAGGTTGGGGGACCATTCGTTCTTGAGAACAAGACAGGGACTTTTACTGCACCTGATTAAGGTTCTCCCGTTGATGATTTCTATGATTCTCAAACCATCAATTCTGCTAGTGCCCATAATATTTATGTTCCTAATTGGGATGTGACCAACGATGCTCGGATGGATGATCCTGTTATGTGAAGGAATTTAGTAGATCACGTACCTCCGCCAGGTTATTGGGCTTCTCTCTGCAACCTAAGCAACGCGGACTTCCTTGACCGAGTAAATTTGAATTTTGCTCAACATATTTGTATGGTTTATGAATTGCGTCTTTGTTATGAGCATGAGATTACAATAAGGGAAAAGTTTGAAAAGAAATTCACTGATAGCTTAGAGGTCATTCAGTTGAGAGATGCAGAAATTGTTAAGCTGAGATCTAAACTGGAGAAGGCAGAGGGTGAGGCTGCGGACGTGGTTGAGCTCCGTAGGCGAGTGTCCAAGTTGGAGGCTACTTCCGCTGTTAAGGTCGAGGAGTTAGACGGTCTTAGTTTCCAAAATGCGGAGTTGTCAGGACAGGTGTCTGGTTTGGGATCTGTCCGTGATAGTCTGAATGAGAAGGTTGTTGAACTTGAGTCTGAGTGTGAACGCTTGCGAAGTCAAGTTGAAGGTGAGGCTAAGTTGAAAAAGCAGTTTGTGGGAATGTAGGATGTCGCGGTCCAGCGTCTTATGGATTGTAGTTTTGCTTTAGATGCTCGTCTTTCTGAGCTCAGCTATCAGGTGGACTCTTAGCTCTATCTGCACTTGCTTACTGTTGTGGCTGGTCGTAGATGGGTTATTGGTCACGGCTTCTGATTGGCTTTCATGAAGTGTTGCTAGTCCGTTGATTATTAGAATGCTCTTGGCAAGGTTGTTTCTTTGGCCGTTGATCAAGGCATTCAGCAGGGGCTTGAAGCGAGGGTTGACCATGGTAAAGCCAGCAGGGATTTGAGTATGGTGGAAGCGTATGATCCTGGTGTGAAGGTACGGTACGAGGAAGCTATTGGGGAGTTGGAGAATATCTCACTCCCTTTTCTACATCGCTTGGATTCATACAAGGATGCTCCTCTGGACCGTGTTATGGCTTCCCTCTATCTAGAAGGGTTTCTCTTTGCTGAAGATGAGACTTCGCACTTTCACAAGCTTCAACCCATTCTTGAGCAAGTGGTTGTTCCTATCTATTATGAACGAGGAGGCTCACGTGTTCCTGGTACAGTGTGCCGCGAGGTTCTTCTTGGGGAGGCCTTGGAAGCTTCTCTTGCTCGTGCCCGAAAGCATAAGCAGGCAGTGCCTTCAAGTCTTGCCACTATAGTTTAAGAGAAAGGGACTTCCTCTATGTTGGCAGCTACCGTGACTCCTCTCAATTCTATTGTTGTTGATGATTACACTATTTCAGATGTGAGTATGCTGGGGACTGTTACGAATTCAAGGTCGCGGAATCTTTCTTCCGTGGATAACCAACAGGTGCCTAGCCATGATGATATGTTTGACACTGCTTTGTTGGATAAGCCTGTAGATTCTTAGATTGTCGTAACTGGTTGTTTCCTGATCTTTGGTATTTGAGCTTATTTTGACTATGGTGCTTCGTACCATTGATTATCCTTGTGAAGCTTTTTATTCAACTCTTTAGACCTTGTTTATGTATGGCTGCTTGTGGCAATACCTTAGTATCTTGGGTAGTGGATCCATGCTGTTGGTAATTCGGCTTTTTTTATTTGGAATATTTTGTCTAGTTTTCTTTGCACGCAGTCGCATGTAGCCGTGCTTATTGTAATAGTGTTACCGTTATTTTTATGAAATTGTGCTATCTTTTGGTTGTTATGATAGTCTTATCAAATATTATTTAACCGCTGGCTTTTGTACTGGGCTTGCAATCCGCTTATGTACTTTGAGTTAATTTTTAGGTTACTCGTCCTTATGTTATGTTATAACAATAGAGTTAATTATAGGGCCTTACTCATTCCCATGACATATATAATGATGTGTATGTGCGTGCGCGTCTTACCTAATGCATAAAAATAATGTACACAAGATTTTGGAAAATTTGTGAAGGTAGCTATGCTTCACATAATATTTAGAAAATATTACAAGGAATGAAATTAAGTGAAAATTCTCCCCTACCACTGGTGCGGTTTACAATGGTGGGGATGCTTACATAATCAGGAGTTTAAAGATAACATTTTGTTAAGTCTTCGATGTTCCATGTTCGCGGAAGTATGTCTCCGCTTCCATTTCTGAGCTTGTATGCTCCTTTTCCAAGTGCTTCCACTACTTCATATGGTCCTTCCCATTTTGGGCCTAACTTTCTGCTCTCCTTTGCACGGCTGGCCTCATTTTCGCGATAGACAAAGTCCCCAGGCCGGAAGGTCGTGCTACGGACCTTGGCATTGTAGTACTTCTCCATTTTGCTTTGCTTTTGGCTTCACGGATCGCGGACTTTTCTCTTCTTTCTTCCAGTATGTCTAGGTTTAGTAACAAAGCTTCATCATTTTGGGTTTGGTTTACTTTTGTGCACCTTAGCGAAGGCATCCTTATTTCAACCGGAATTACGGCTTTCGTGCCGTAGGTCAATGAAAATAGGGTGTCTCCATTGCTGGTTTTGATCATTGTGCGGTGTGCCCACAGCACGTGCGACACCTCTTCAACCCAGTTCCTATTCTTTTCGCCTAGCCTTACTTTGATTCCTTCCCCCCTAGATTGTTGTTTGCTCTTTCTACCTGTCCGTTGGTCTGTAGGTGCTTGACGGATGCAAACCTTTGTTTGATGTTCAGTTTTTCGCACCAATCTTTAAATGGGTTTTCTTGAAATTGCTTTCCGTTGTCCAACATGATTTCTCCTGGTAGGCCAGACCTGCATACGATATTGTCCCATACGAATTTCTTGACTTGGTTTCCTGTTATCGTTGCTACTGGTTTTACTTCAATCCACTTAGTGAAATAGTCGATAACAACAATCAAGAATTTCACCCTTCTTTGAGATTCTGGGAAAGGACCAGAGATGTCGATTCCCCACTTATAGAATGGCCATGGTGAAGTTATCGGTGTTAACTTTTGCTGGGGGTTCTTGGGTACTGGACGGTGGACTTGACAATCGTTACATTGTCGTATGATGTTCCGTGCGTCCTTGTGCATCGTTGGCCAGTAATACCCTGATCTAATTGCTTTTGCTACAACGGTCCTTGGTCCGAAATGCATGTTGCAGGATCCTTCGTGGATTTCTCTTATGACATATTCAGCTTGGAGGGGACCAACGCATCGTAGCCATGGTTCTAGGAATGACTTACGGTACAAGACACCACCAATCACAGCATATTGTCTTGACTTAATTTTGATGGACCGTGCTTTTTTTGTTTCAGCTGGTAGCGTTATGTCTGTGAGGTACTCAAGCAACGATGTCATCCATGAATGTCCTTCCTCCTTTGCGACAACAAGAATTTATGTCTCTTTAATTGATTTTTCTTTTAGCACCTCTACTAATACTTGTTTGGTTAAGTAAGCAAAGATGGTAGATACAATCTTGCTTAATGTGTCTGCTTTTTTGTTTTCGCTTCTTGGCACTTGCACAATTAAGAATTTCCTGAAGTTGTTGATAAGTGCTTTGGCTTTCTCCATGTATTGAATCATGCTTTGCTCCTTTGCTATGTATAAATCGTTGATTTGATTTTCCACCAAACGAGAGTAAACTTTTGCTACCAAGTTCTTTACATCCATCTGCTTTGTGATCCGCAGTCTAGCCATCAAGGCTTCATATTCTGCTTCGTTGTTGATGCATCGAATTCAAATCTCAATGCGTAAGTGAACTCTGTTACTCTCGGGTTTGTCAGGATGAGTCCGGCCCCGAATCCTTCTAGGCATGAGGATCCATCTGTGATGAGAGTCCATGGTGTCGGGACTTCTTCTTTCGGCGGTGTTTCTACAGGAGGAGCATCTTCGTCCGGTCTTTTGGAGATGAAATCCGCTAAGACCTGGTCGCGGATAGATGTTCGCGGTCTGTAGTTGATGCCGTATGCTGAGAGTTCGAAGTGCCATTTTGCCATCCTTTGGCATTTTCAGGTCGTGATAGGATTTGCTTTATGGGCTGATCCGTAACAACTATGATAGTGTGTGCCTGGAAGTACCTTGTTAACCTCCTTGAAGCGTACACCAGAGCTATCATCAATTTTTCCATGGGGTTGTAATTGATCTCAGGGACGTGTAGTGCACGGCTGACGAAATAGATTGGCATTTGCTTTGAGCCTCTTTCCGCTAGTAGAAGCGCGCTGATCGCCTCCCTCGTTACACAAAGGTACCTTACGATATCTTCTTTTGGCTTTGGCGCCGGGAGCAACGGGAGCTCAGCAATGTGTTTTTTCATCTCCTGGAATGCTTTTTCTGCTTCCGCGGTCCATTGGAAATCGCTTTTTTATGCAATTCTTTAAGGTTTTGAAGAAAGGTAGGGACTTCTCTACGGACTTTGATAAGAACCTGCTCAGGCTTGCCAGTTTTTCGTTCAGGCTTTGTACCTCTTTCCGCGTTCTTGGGGAATACAGTTTCATGACTGCCTCTACCTGTTAATACAAATAATGTCTAAAAACGTTATTTATATTTTTCGACCTCTCAATATTTTGATAATAACAAAATGTGAAAACGTTTACGATAAAATTAAACGTTTATAAATTACTAATCATAAAATTCTATTTCTAAGATTAATCACTTAAGGTATGGATAAACAAATCATTAAACATGATTAGTGATCAAGAAAATATTTTTCTTAAACCTTACATTTCTACAAATGTGTTTTTATTTAAATATAAAAACAAAATATTTATTCATTAAAAGAAATATTTTATTAAAAACATAAAATTTGAAATTCAAATTTTCCCCCCAAAATAGAAGGTTCTATAACAGATACAACCTTCACCACAAAAGGACAAAAAAGGGAGCGGAGTCTAGTGGCGGCCCCCTTTTAGGCCTGGCGGCCCCCTTATATATAAGGGACCGCCGGGACCGCCACCAGCAACGGTCATTTTTTTGTCCCTATAAATACTGGGCCACCCCTGGGCCACCCCATCTGAAAAACAGAACCTCTTGCCACGAATTTTCTCAGATCTATTTTTCTCTCTTCTTCCTTTCTTTCTAAAACACATATCTTGATCACTAACATACCTTGATCTTGTTTCAAGTGATTAATTCTTTCTTCCTTCCTTCTTCTTCTTCTTCTTCTAATCAAGTGCAAGAGAAGAACAATCGTATTCTTCTATATACGAATTGTTATCAAGTGATCTATCTCTTCCTCCTCAAGATCACAAATCTTCATTACATATATTTAGTGTTGTTGTGTAAATTGGATTGTGTGTAGATCCAAGTGTGTAAATTGTGTATTGGTGTGATTTGGATTGTGTGTCAATCCAAGGGTATATATATCTTGTGAGTGTGTAAAGACTTAGTGAAGTCTTAGATTGGTTCTAGCTAAGATTAGGACTCGACATCTAGCTTAGTGTCGGAAAAGAAAGTAAGCGACGTGTAAACGGTTTTCTCCGCCTAAAGGGAGCTTGTTGACATAGTGAAATCTCGAGTGGAGTACTCGGGGAGTGGAGTAGGAACGAAGAGGTGCTTCGTTGCCGAACCACTATAAATCTTGGTGTCTTGGTTTGATCGTTTCTTTCTCTATCTCTTTATTGTTATTGCTTACTTAGTTCATTATATTAGATATTTAGTTGTGATTCATATTGTTGATTGATTGACATATAACTCGAATCTAACAATTTTCTAAGCAAAGTTTTAAAACGACAAATTAACCAGTAAACTATTCAACCCCCCCCCCCCCCTTCTAGTTTCCTACAATAGCTTTTATGATTATTGTGTTTAAAATAAAATTGGGTTATTATTATTTTTGTTTTCACACATTTGTTTTTTATTTTAGTTTGGATATGAGGTGGAATGTGAAAAACTGAATCACAAACATGGAATGTATTGGCGTGGCTGGGCAATAAAGGAATGTAATAAAGGCGTGGCTTGAATGTGGATGGAATTCACACATCAGATTTTGAATGTAATAAAGGAATGTAATAAAGGCGTGGGCTGGGCAATAAAACGCATGGCTGGGCAAAAAATGGAATGTATATTGGTGCTATAAAAGGGTTGACATTTGATTGACAAAATGGTTGACATAGAAACTAATTCATATTTTCAATAACGCATTGATTAATACAAACTATACTCATTGATTGACACAAAGTATAATGGCGAGAATGTACACTCATTCAAATTTTTACCAAGTATACTCAACCCTTTTTTTGCTTTCATTCACTTTGAAAACTCTCAAAACGTGTAATGCTCCTAACTGAAAGTCACGGCTGCAAAGTGAAAGTCACAAACAAAATAGGAAGGCTACAAAGTCAAAATGAAAAAGGCACAAATAAGAACGTACAAGTCTACAAAGTGGCTGCAAATTTGCAATATTCATTATGGAAAGAACAAGGCACCAACTTTGCAATATTCATTATGGAGTGTACAAGGCTTCAACTTTGCAATATTCATTATGGCTGCATAAAAGGAAATTACACGCCTGACTTCTATAATGTAGGAAAGTACAACTATTCATGGCAATATATAATCTATAAAGGAAAGTATGGCTTCAATAATGTAAGCTGGAATTTTTGTTAAAGGAAAATATTGAATTATATCATTAAAATGCAAGGTGTGGTTGATATGGAAAGAAATTTGTAGTTGTAACTTATGAAACTATATTTGGTAAGGTATTTTCCTTTGAGTATATAAACAAGCATATAATGTGTTCATTCATTCCATTGTGAAACATATTATGACTCTCAGAGACCGCTAATCCCATTTTTATATGTTGTTTGATACATGTTAAGATTTTTTGATATAGTTGAATTCTCGCATGTTACAACCGTTTGTAATTACATTTTGATCATTTCACGTTCTATTTTAAACGTTACACGAAAAACTTACTACAATATTTCATGCCGTTAATTATCGGCCGTTAGAAATTTTCGTCGCTATGCGCGGGTACTCGCCTAGTATTACATAAGGGAGATTTCAATATCTTTGTGAAAAATCATAATTACATCAATATCCTTGTAATTTTCATAATTACTTCAGTATCTTTCTAAACTATAAAGGAAGCGTTACATATATCACCCTAAAAATCCTCTTAATTTCATATATACTCAATTCATTCTTTAAATTTCATAAATATCCATCTTATCTATTATAAATCTCTAGACCATTCTACCCTTTTGTATTTTCAGTGCCAAATTCACCATAGAGATTAAACTCACGCCATTGATAACAATAGCTTCTTGTGAATTTCATTACGGAGCCATTGATAACAATAGCTTGTTTCATTCTGTTATGAATTTAATTGGTTCTAAACTTAGGATAGAAAAGAATCAAACATACGTCGTAATTCTTTATTGAGGTTTGGTTATTGAATGTGTTTGTTGATGTCACATCTGGTACATTCTCATTATGTTCATTTTATTTAATTTAAACTAGTTTTAATCCTCGTGCACACACGCACGATGGCTATGTACATTATTTTTTTTTAATATTATTTATAATTTTTATTTTTTCTTATTTTATAAGTTATGAAAGGTTTAAGGGTGTTATTTGTTTTTTTTTAAGTTCATAATTAAAATTTGTAAATTTTATAAAATTTACACTAACTCTATACAATTTATTTTTAAAATTAAACCATTAAGGTTTTATTAATTACCTTTTCTTTTTTCAAGTTTTTGTTTTCATAAATTTGACACATATATTTTTATGTGTTTTTTTCTTAATCAGATTTCTCTACTAAATAATGCCAATTTTAGATAGTATTTAAGCTTTTTTTTTTTAATTAAACAAATACTCAAAAAATAATAAAATAAAAATTTTGAAGCATCATACCTATTAAGGAAAGTTCTTTTTTTGAAAATGCAAAAGTCTCACTATTCGTTTTCCGTTTACTAAGTAGAAGTTTATTGAAAAAATTGTGTTTTGTGAACATTGGCGGATGATTGTGGAGGGAAGCTCGGAGGTATGGTGTGAGTGGTGGGGTGGCGTTTTTTTGGACGGAAAACGAGACATGAAAAACGCTCACAACCACAACAGACGTGTGTTTTCGTTGTCTCGCGCCTTACATCCCCGGCCCAAAATGGTCCGAGAAAAATCGACCTGAAAACGCGAGACACGTTTACGTGTCTTACGTTTTCAAATTCTCGCGTTTTCGCGTTTATTTATTTTTTTTTTTTTAATTAAAAAAAAAACTATACGTTATAAAACGGTAGTGTATAAAAACTAGCCGTTTTTATGGTTTTTTGTTCCAAACTTACCCACTTTAAACACTATAAATACCTATACAACTCTCATTTTTTATGTATCACTTCCAATCTTTTATATATTACATCCAGTCTTTTATATATCACTTCCAATTTTTACTATCACCTACCAATTGATCCCAATATGAATTCGAATCAAAAATTGGATAATACGAAGACTTACTCAACCTACAAAATTTCTTCGTCTTCGGTCTAATCCCCTAATACGTTCATACCGCCAACTCCATCAACTCCCAAATGCCATCACGCCCCAACATACAAATCCCAAACCCGTTTGCCAACTTTCAAGCCCCAAGCCAAAACCCGTTTGTCAATTGTACTCCCGAGCAATTTTAATTTTGGTTATCACAAACACAAACTTCTCAACAATTCCAACAAACCCAACAATCCTAACATTTCCCAAATCTCCCACCCCATTAGTCACTTATCGAAACCACAAGCCGACGCCGAGGACAAGGACGGCCCATCACACAAACAAAACCGAAAAAAATCGTTTGCCAAAAAACAAGCTCGGGACAAACAACCTCGGGACTCTAAAACCAATCGGTCATTTTGGACCCACAAGGGAGGAAATCAAACTTTTGGTCTTGAATGTTTCATCGAAGTATCCGAAGATCCAAAAAATGAGAATGTGGGACAATCGTCGGATTATTTTTGGTACAAAATTCTCGCCCATATACACTCGCTGAGGCCAAGGAACAAGGTTTTAAGGTGCGAAATTAAAGTATTTTGACGGGTATGTGCACGCCGATATTAACAAGTTTAACTCGATTTACGACCAAACAAACCTTTTAAGTGGCGAAAATGAAACAAATGTGTATACCGGGATACTTATGTTTCATGATCAAACAAAAAGTGAGTTTCGACATAGGAGTGCTTGGCTTTTTTTTAAAGATAAATATAAGTGGCAAAACCCCGAGTCGAAACAAGGACGAAGAACCCGAGGACGGGTAACCGAAGAAGACCCCGAGATGTTTGGAGACAATGCTATACCGCGTCCATCCGGGGCTCCACGAAAGTCAAAAGCTCAACGTTCCTCGGGAAGCTCATGCGCCACTTCCGGTTCATCGAAAGCGCAAATTACCGAATTGATGCAACAACAAATATTGTTGGACCGTGAAGCAAAAAAAGAATCAATGGATCGCGAGCTAGCGACTCTAGACTCGCGGTTTTACGAAATTCAAAAAAAGAAATTGAAGACTTGAAGATTCTTACTTTCGACACTACCGAGATGAATCCGGAGGACGCGGCGAAGATCGAGGCTTTAAAAGACAAGACCCGGGTTACGTATTTTAATTTCTAAATTGTTGTCGTATTTTATTTTATGTATTTTTTTAATTTAAGTTTATGTTTTTTTTATTTAAGTTTATGTATTTTTTTTAAGTTTATGTAACGTGTTTTTTTAAATGAAATTTAAATTTTAAGTTTATAAGTTTTTTTTATATAAATGAATAAAAAAAATGGGAAAAGTGGGGTCCCCATAACACCAAAAATTATGATGTTGATTAGGATAGGTGTTTTGTTTTTGATATTATGGGGTGGTTTGGTCGTTATGGGAAAAAGTTAAGTAATTGTGGCACCCACTTTTCTCACGGAACGAGACTTAACCCGTGCTCTAAGGCAGAAAGGGTGGTGCCCCACCTCCTAAAATCTACCTCACAGTTAGCAATTATAACCGACTTTGTTTAATAAAATATTTTTTATATTGTGGCCCTTACAAATTTGGTAGCAAGATGTACCTAGTTTGTTTATTTCCTCTGTTTTTACTTCAAAATAATTGTTAATTATTTCAATGTAATCACATAGCATGCATGTTTATTTGTAGTGTTTATTTTTTATATCACTATATTAATACTTATATATATAATGTAACATTAATATGTCGAAAGTTTATAGCCCCCAAACAAAACAGTCAAGCTCCGCCACTGGTTGTGAAGATCGTCACTCTATGATGTATGTAGTTCGATGATAAAAGAAAACTATGTTACTCTATTAGAAAGATGATTTGTTTGGTGAAAAATATGAAGGGAAATAGTCATAATAAATTTTGACTTTAACTGGGCTAGCTCAGTTGGCCACCAAGATTCTTTAGGGGCTTGGGGAAGGGATGTTTGGCTAGGGGAGTTCTCGAGTTCGAATTCCACCCGGGACTTTTACCCCTTTAGGCGGAATAGGAGGAAGTACAGGCGGGTTCAGGGTACAACATATTGCCCAATTGGATGTCACTGCTGGACCTAAACCACTAACAACTAACAAGCGTTCTAAAAAAAACAGGTAAAATTAGGAAAATATGAAATTTAAAATGTGTTTTTGGGTATATATGAAATTAATTAGTTTAGTTGGGTATATATGAAATTAGTTATGTTTTATAGGGGATATATGAAATTCACCCAACTATAAAAATACACAAAATTATCCAAAAACATATTTTCTTTATATTTAAATGATATTAAAACTAATATTTATTTGTAAACAAGGTTTTCAACCCTCGTTCTGCTGCGGAGCGCGGGGTTTTTCGTCTTCTTTGCGCCAATCTTTGTTATGTAAGATTGCGTTACGTGTTTGGTGGCAGTAAACCAAATGATCTGTTATTAACATGATCGTTTGTCCTTTGTGCACACATAATAACATCTAATACTTTCTTCACTCATGAGTCCAAAAAGTACGATATTACTATACTTTAAAGCTTAATGTAAAAAATAGATGCGGATTTTGATTCACATCAAAATTTCCAGCTTACCTCATCCAAACCAAAGTTGAAAAAACTCTGATATATCCGTCTCTCGTCTGATGGTTTGGGCCAATTCCTCCTACGTAGCTCTACAACATCATCAATTATAAGAGTTAGTGCGTGAAAGGCAAGAGATAAGCTAATGTTATATCGACAAATAATGAAATGCAGCTTGCTTTATTTAAATCAGTAACATAATACAATTTAAGAGTTGAACGAAACAATGCCCGAGCAATACTTATAACAGTTGTTGCAGTAGCATACGAATTGCAGAACTTATAGAAACGAAACTTACCTACGGGATTTAAAGGGTGTGGAGTTATGCATCACTGGGGAACACATATTAGAATTGTTAGTCAAACACTTTTGTATAACCTGGATACAATCAAATGTTCTATGTTAATTCAAACTTCCGATTTACCTTTTGGCCAATACAATAGAAATGGGTAAACCTAAGAATAATTTATAACTCCTTATGGTAAAAACTAAAAGGCTATCGGTTTTATATAAAGAGACTGAAATGGATCATGATGAATAAGCTGCAGAGAGACACACGTGGTGTCATCTTCTGCTTAGGAGGTCTTGATACATACACGTATCGGTAACTAATACAACAGATCCCTAGTTACAAAAATAATGTGGGATTGGGTAAACTGTGTTTTGAGCAACTTTACAAAACTATTTTTTTAGGCCTATTCATATCAACTCGCGTCGGTCACTGACTGGCCTTGTAGCGAGTAATAGCTGGCTGCCCAGCCTTGTAATCTCAGTCTACAACACTGATAGTATAGCTCCAACAGTGGACAATTATCAAATTTAAACTTGATTATGCAGGGGGATATGATTGTTACCTTAGTCCAAGACTGTGGGAAATGGATTCTGTTTAAGTCGATCATATCAAATCTCTGGCAGTCTGGTGTCATTCTAGTATGTATCAGTATATCTGATATAGTATAAGTTAAAGTTCTTTTAAGGGGTGTTTGTATGGTGTTTTATGTGATGTGAGAGGCCTGCACAGTTCAGTTTTTGGTTGCAATATGGATATTATGACGTCACATGAATTTTTAATTGTCTTCTAAAACTTTGTTCTTTTCTGGATATCTTTCAAAAGTGAGCAGACAAAGTCAGCAGACCCTATTTTCTTATTGCAATTCAAACCTTATGCTACCTACTTAATTTGCAAGGCTTCATTGCGGGTTTTTTTTTTAGAAAGCTATGAATAATATTCGAAATGTTTTTGGAAAAAGGCATGTGGGGTTCTCTTATATTTTGTTGCCCAAGAACTGATAACCAAACTATCACATTTTTAAATATCAAAAGAATGGAAAAGCCCTAACATTATGAAAGACAACTAAAGATTAAAAACATAAGAAACATACCCACACACATATATGTTAGCGGATATCCTGAATCTGGCGATGTCGACGTTGTATTCACTCCTTTCACAGTCTGATGTTACAAGAATTTAGTATTCAGTATTGCGAGGAGTTTTTGGTTTCATCAGAAAATGCACAACCGCCCATACATAATGGAATTACCATAGTTACCATACACCACCATACTAAGGGGAATTAGAGATAGCCAATATAGCATACTTGTGTAATGTATGGTGGTATAAATACCCCTCCATGGCTTTCATGGAGGGGTTGAGACTCTTGTATTCTTTTCACTTTCCATTTTATTTTTTACAATTATTTTCTCTCTCTACTCGATTTCTACTAAAACATGGCTATTTTATGCTTTGAGTCTCACTACCGATCCCGGATCAATAATTCTTTAGTTTCTTCAATTGGTAATAGATCCTAGGTTACAATCTTAGGTCGTTTGAATTCTTTTATGGTCCGTTGGTCTCAAATCTGTCAAGTTTATCACCTTTTTAAAGAGCTTTGTGTCTTTGTCAAAGAGCTTTGTGTCTTTGTCACTATCTGGGTTATTATATTGTCCAAACAACTTTGTCTTAGTTGGTCTCATAAACATTATCTAAAAAACTCATGTTTTTTATGATCAAATGGGTGGTTAACAAACTTTATAAAAGGCTTGTTCTATTTTCATTTCGATGTGGTTATTTTATGGGTCACAAAACAGTTCTTTAGAAGCTTAGTTTTCATGGGCTATTACAAAGCTATTTACGGGTCGAATAAGTATAGGTTTTTGAATCCAGCGAAACATGTTAATACTCTGCCCAAAATTTGTTTATGGTGCGAAATATGTCACAACATGGTTGTGCGAAATATGTATTGACATATTTCGCAGGAGATTACAACCCCTGACTCAGACCGAGTCAACTCGGTTATTACCGAGTTGACCGAGTCAACTCAGTCAACGATTTAACTAACTCAACTGAGTCAGGCCAAAGAAAATGAAAAGAAGGAAACGAGAAAGAAGAACAAACAATCAAGAACCACAACATACCCAATCATCAACCAACAACATCAAATAATAACAAATCAAATTTCTATCCTAACCCTTCGTCATAAATCATAACACCGTCTCCTCCATAAAGACTCAAACAAAACAGAAACAAACTAAAGACCTCAGTTGTTGTTTTTTTCTTGTTGTATTAGATCTAATCTACGACATCAAACACGAAATGAAGACTCATCCGATCTGCCACGAGAAAAATTCATTTTTTATATATGAAAATAAAGAAAGACTAATAACAATTATGTTATAATCTTTCTTTGTTTCAATTAGGAAACAAATCAATTAAACCTACCCAAGACCTTTACAAGATCTTGAAGCCAAAATCTTCTTGTATTCTTCGTGCATGTGTAAGGGGCAGTCTTTTCTATTGTTTTTATACCAAAAGAAAGACAGTATGTTACCTCGAGTGCCTGAGCTTCGTGGGTAGAAGAAGTATCCAAACACAGTGATGGTCTAAGTTTGGTTGTTGACTGATGATGGAAGAAAGAGATGGAAACAAGTTTGATATCGAATCTACTTTTGGTGATACGAAAAGGAGTTAATAGAATTTTATGAGATCTGACTTTTTATCAAGATGAGAGAAAGTTTCGGTTTAGGCGTGGGTTTGAACAAAATGAGATGTGGTATTTTTAGGTTAAGTGAGAAATATTATGGTATGAGCCTTAGGGTCACTTATCAAAAATTAGGGCATCAGTGGTTCTAATATATCTGGAATATTTGGGTAAGGTTTCCCCGACGTTGGGCTGGAAATATTGGAACGAGTATTATTGAATTTCTATGGGCCAAGTACACTCCTTGTTAAATGATGGGCTAGTTTGAGAAATTGGAACCCTGAGTATAACAGTGTTAACTGTTTCGTATTTCAACTAAATTGGTTATATGATTCACTTGGGATGATTATTGCTTTATTTAGTTGTTAATGGTTACATTTGAGCTTGTTTATTGTAGTCTTAGTTTCTTAACCAAAAGTTTATACACATTGGTGTATAAATTGGTTAACTTGGACTAAATATTTAAGATCAACAGGTTATTGGTTGTATTGGAGGTTCAAAATGACAAAGTGACAATGTGACGAGACCGGGATCTATTTGTATAAAGAATCATGGAACTTAATTTTTTAAAGGCTAGATTTGGAATTATTTTTTCTGAGTGACTACGGAGTTGATTGGGTATCACTTATTTGAGATTGATGTTGGATTTTACAAAAGCATGTACTTATTCTATCTTGAATTCAAGGTTGGTTGGTTGCATGACTTTCAATGATAACTTGCTCGGGCTTAAAATTTTGGATGTAGACTTTGGTTATCTAGTTACTAGCAATTGAGGTGGTTGGTTAAAAGACCTAGATAACTATCACTTAAAGGAGATATGTTGTAGTTCTCAGTGTCACACGCAGAAGACGTTGTGGATAATCGCAAAAGGTGATGAATGTTCTCTTACTTTTGGCTTGGTAAATATAGAAGTACTTAGAGATTTGATTGGAGCACAAATTCCTACACCGTTCTTCCAACAATTAGTGCATGCTTAGTCACAAGAACATGGAATTCTACTTCAGTTTTAAGTTTGGTATATCGAGTTTACTCCATAAGTAGTTACTTGAAATAACTTACAAAGGGGTTGGTAAAAGATAGTTAGATAGAGTTTATGAGTAGAGATTTGATTAGCAGTTGATTCTCACATGATAGATTTGAGCTAATTTATTCTTTACACAAGTATTCAAGTATATGTGCGTACAACGTTTTGCTGATTCCGTGGTATCGAAACTAGCAAGGGGGAAGGAGTAGATACACCCGAGAGTCCTTGCCTTTCTTTTTTGTTAGGCCATACCAGGAAGACAAACGTCATAACCGCAGAGAAAATCAGCGCTTTAACTTGTGGCTTTTAGGTGTAATATTTCAACCACGTGGGGGAAGAGATATCTTGTGAATTTTAGTATGCATAATTTTAATTTCTAAGGGGAAGAGTTGTGAGAAGAATTATCCAAACGTGAGAAGATACGTTGCTCATCCAATTAATGTTTTGCCTGAATGGTTAATCATTAAGCTTATTCTTAAATAAGCAGAAATATTTGATATGGTATCCTACTAATTCCGTTGTGCACTTAATTATTCTAAGCTTGTAAGAAAGCTTTGAAACTGCTCAAGAAAGGATTGCTAGTTCCGGTGGGAAGCATTGAAGATCTCTAATGAAGAATATATGGCATGAATTAGGGGGGGAAGATGTGATTCAGAAAGTTTTCTTTATCTTAACCAAGAAGTGTATGGGTTACCTAGTCAATGACCACAACAGACATCATCAGCATTGGAAGCTTCGTGGAAGTTTTTGTTCTTAATCAATATGTACTTGTTAGGAAAATATTGTAAGTAATTCCGTATATCGTCCCATTAGGGAAGATTATTATGATTTCATTTTATGGGACGACATTACGAAATTACCATAGTTCATCATACCACCATACACAAGGACTAGAATGTCAATTAGCCATTACTTGTGTAATGTATGGTGGTATAAATACCCCTCTATGGCTTCCATAGAGGGGTTGGGACTCTTGTATTCTTTTCACTTTACATTTTATTTTACACATTTATTTCTCTCTCTAATCTCTCACTAAAACATGGCTATCTTGTGGTTTGAGTCTCCCCGACCACCGGATCAATGATTCTTTAGTTTCTTCAATAATTATGAAGAGAAAGAACTACTCAATAAAGGGGTGTGCAAATCCAAAAAACTCAAAGTAATACGATACTCGCTTGGTACTAATGAAGAATACATTTCCATCAACACATGCGAGTATAATACTTGGAAAAGAACCGATGGAATTGTGTCAAACGTCTACCATGAAATTTTTTACAAGAAGGATCAAGGGTGGCTCGTAACAAAGCACAATATGATGAAGCTGAAGACAAGTCAAACTTAAAGACTTTGTTGTAAACAAAAGTGCTTGCCGGGAGACAACCTGGAATGTTATTTTTCAATTTTTATCGAGTCTATCTTCCCAAACTTTTGATACGGCGTTTCTAACCTCAATGGATACGACGTATTGATTGTCTGAACGATGTCCAGTCTTTTATTTTCCGCATTTAAACATTATTGTAAGATTATCTATACGGCGTATTCATGAATATGATACGGCGTATTTGGCAATCTGACCTATACCTTAGATACTTTTTACATGTCTCAATACGGTGTATCCTGGTTTGGGATACGACATATCGACTTCCTGTACAGTTTTTCATTTTTGTTATTGTTTTCTAACCGTCGAATACCAAAGATACAATTGCATTGGTTTTTTATATCTTATACAGGACCTTACTGAACAAAAATGATGACTTTGGTGGAGTATTTATATTCTAGAATTCTGAGTGTTGTAGTCATGCTGGCACACAGACACGCATTTACAACACATGATCTTGCTCATATACGCAACATGGAGGATCATACCGAGCAAATCTCAGGGGAGTTTCTCGTTCTAATTCTTTTAATTTTCTGTCCTTAATGTTATATTTATACAACGAAGGTACTTCAAGTGGGAGGAGAGAATTAAAACGCTTACTGTCCATATTTTCCACATAAATGCTTAATTATGCCTAATTTTAAAAAATCAATTAGCATATTTATGTGACAATTATTAGTTACATAACCGCACACATAAACCTTGTAAGACTATTGTGAGCAATTTGCCTTATCCATTTCTAAAATGGTTTTACCCAAATTCCACAAAAATATGAGTGTGCTGTGATGTTGTAAACTTTAGAACTTGGCTTGGTATATCTACTCGAGACCACAATAATAAGCACTATTTTTAATAGATGGAGTGACCTTTCTAAACTGGTAAATTTTTAGGATTACCAAAAAAAGCCTATACATTGTCGTTGATATTAAACTAACTACACTGGTTAGTTAACCCTCGTATAAACCCTTTTGTTTACTCTCATTTTTAGAGTAAGATCCCTAGAAAAACCTGCTGAGCTATTCCATTATTTTCTTACACCAAATCTTGTTTTGTTACACCTTTACACCTTAGCCTACCCTATTAGATTATGTCCTTAATCGGTTGCTAGTTGCTTTTGAGTAAAGCATTGTATTTCTTGCGTCGCAATGCAAAATTTTCTATCTACGGTTCGGTCAGGAAAATTGCACAATGCAATTGGGTACGTGTGTGAAATTTCTATCCGCGGTTAGGTCGGAAAAATTACACAATGCAATGGGAATGTGAAAGTAGTGTATATTTTATTCTTAATCTTTCAGTGTGTTTTACTACTTTCACAAATTATTTTTTACATCCGAAGTATGGAGGATTATGGATAAATTATCCGGATTCATTGTGATCGTAAAATGGCAAGAAAACACCAAAATTCGTATTGGTTTGTTAAAAAAATCAAAAAAGTAAAAAAAAGAGTGATCTGTAAAGTATTGTTGTATGTTGGTCGAAATAAACCAACCATGTATTTCTTTTATAAAGAGGTCGATATCACCACTGTTGTTGTAAAGTATGTATATTCTGGATGTTTGGGATTTGGTCGTTATGGGAACACCAACTAAAAGTTGTTTGCTTTAATTATTGACAGGCTGTTTATCTTTGATTTTGTGTTTCTCTAAAGGGTCATGGTCAGGAAAGGTCCCCATCCCCCATTAGCAGATTAATCTTATTTGTTTGGACTTAATGTATTTGTTTTTTCTTTTTATTTAACAACAATTATTTTCCCTTCTTAATCCGTAACCATGGGTCTTAATCGAATAAAGATGCGAGTAATTGCATGTATCTATTCCATCATTATAGATGTATATGTGTGATTTTGTCTGCCTTGTTGGTGTATTACTTTTGGTGAAAGGATTAGAAGATCCACTACCCTTTAGTATTCTTCATCCTAACCTTTGGTTTTACTCGAATGAGGGATTGAGCAATCATGTGTGTCTATTCCATTGTTATGGATGTGTACATATGATTTTGTCACCCTTGTTGGTTACGACTATTTGTGAAGATTATTAATCCTATTCTTTAGCTTATTTGAGATAAGGATCGAGCAATCACATATGCCTATTCCATCGTTATAGATGTGTATATGTGATTTTGTCACCTTTTCTGATATATTGGTATCGATAGAGACTAGAAAGAATGATCAACCCTTTAAACCTTAACCAAATTTACCTTTGTAGACTTGTCACTCCTTAAAATATTGGTATCGATAGAGACTAGAAAGATGTGTATCCTTGCGAAGCTTATGATAGAATACTCGTCACGATCGAGCAATTGAGCGAATTAGTTACATGTTACCACATAGATTAGTTGAGTAATTTGAGTGTTTTCATTTTCCTATTGAGGTGTTTGGTTGTGTACTAGTAAGTGAACGAATAATTGCTTAAAGGAAAAATCCTTAACTGTGGTTAGGATACATTTTCATGAATTTTCAAAAGTCTACTTGAGGACAAGTAGGATTCAAGTGGGGGGATATTTGATGACATCAAATAACGTTACTTTTATAGAATCATTTATCCCATGTTTCTTACTCATTTTGTATAATTATTGAACGAATTGGTAACTTAATTGTTATATTTTGATTTATTTGTAGTACTTGTGGAGTACAATGGTGAGTTATGCGGATAAAGGCATGCATATTGGAGCTTAAACAAAAAAATCTGAAGATTACTGTTCTGACAACCTATACGCCGTATCCAATACTGAAGACACGGCGTATCTGTGCCTCCATTTTACTAGAAACCACAAAGAATTGAAGAGCAATATGCCGTATCTAAGAAGACTCTATACGTCGTATCCAAGATCGAGTATTTGAATATTTTGGAAAAGTATATGAACGTTTGAGTATCCTACTACAGAAACCCCCAATGCGCCGTATTGACCTAACCTAATACAAAAGCGTATCGGACGAATTTCCAGACATTATAAATACAAAACCCTAAACACGAGTTTAGGGTATGCTTAAACATATTTTCGAAACCCTAACCACAGAGGTCGATTTTCAGAAGGCAAGAAGAGAAAATAAGGTCAAGTAACTCGCTTAATTCCATAATAAACGCCTTGTAATCATCTATACTCTAATAATTGTTTAATTTTTGGTATCATTCGTTTAACTTGATTAGGTTACCTTGGTTGATTCGTTTATTATGTTTGTATTCGATACAATAGTTATTGGCTAATACATTTAGGTATTATCCATGTTTATGAGATTTAATGTTTGGTTTGATTACTTCTATTGCTTAATTTATCGTTGATTGTTGATTATGTTTATCAATTTATACTCGTTTACGTACTTTTGTATGTGACCTATCAATCAATTGGATCTAGTTGTGCCGACCAAGTAGACTAGATTAATCAGGATAACTCTCCATATAGCGACTTACATTACTAGAATCATAGGATCACAAATAATGACATATCCTTACCATTGGTTTAGTGAATAAGTTAGACTAGCAGGTGACCTGGGATCAACAAATGACATTCTGATTCCCTTGGTAAGGACTTGGACAGTGGACTACTAGTATGTTAAGAAGCGTTTTGCTGTAAGAGGGGCTAGTAATGTTTTATTGAGCAGGATTCGATAATATCACCATTATTGTTTTCCTAAGATAGATTATAATCAACAAAAGATTGCTTTATGCGTGTGGAAAACTAGAAGGAAGGTTGAATAGTTTACCGCTTTTTAATTTAATGTATTGTTTGTTTCTAAAAACTTATATTCGACTTTATGTGATTCAATAATGTATTAACACCCATTTTTAGGGTCATTTACGACGTCAATAAATTCACTATGTATTTTTAGTATTGTACGCGTTTGCTTTTAAATCGTAATCGTTATGTTAAATCGCGTAAGCTAAAAATTATCGTTCAATATAAACGGGCATCAAACAATTAAATGTTTACATCAAGCAAGTGTTAAGTAATTATTTTGAGGATAATTATTAACTTTGTTCATTTTATTTTTATTGGTTGCGTAAAGTGTTTATGTTTTACGATAAAATACGTTTAGGCATACCCGAAACCACCAAAACTTTTCTACGCTTCAACAAATAACCATTTTTATTTCTAATGAGAAAAGTTTATAAAACTTTACCCACTCTTATATAATAGGACGCCCCATTTAATACAAGAATAATATGCAATGATTATTATTTTTGCAAGTATACATCTTTCACATTTAACTTACAAACTACAACTTATTAATAACATGTATACTTCCATTCTTTTCTTTTTATTACAAAAATTAGCTAGATATTATTCTTCTTATTCCATGGGGATGATCTCAACTATTAGGAGACATGAAAACATCTCCATTAATTAGCTAGTATATGTACATGTAAAGTTAGTAAGACTTATAAGCATGACTAGTGGTTTTGACCACTAGTCACCACCTTTTTACCCCATGTGAGCCGTCCCCCCCCCCCCTCCTCCCCTTGACCACTTGACCATTTGGTCTTTGTTATTTACTAGCTAATATTACATATACTTGCACTCTTGAAAGATAAAAACACACATTGCATTTCACTTGATAAGAAAATCAACTATCTCTCCCTTTTTCTCTATACTTACCCACGTCTCAAAATTTAATACAAGAACCATCCATACAAAATTCAATTTACACATTTACAAGTAATCATACACTATATCTAAGATACCTCAAAGTGTTTTAAAGGCTTGATTAAGTCTTTAAAAGGTTTAAGCAATGAAAAGGAAAGATTAGGTTATCAAACTAATCTAGGGTTTTCTAAGATTGTAATCTTTGGTTTTATATCTAAACAAGGGTTTAGATATTGTGGTCTACCATATTTCATCATCATAAGGTTATCTAAAAACTCTTTAATAACCTTTAATTATGATTTTATGTGTATATATGTTCTATGTAGCAAAATCACCATTAGGATACTTTTGAACATGTGAAATGAACTTTTGCTTGTAAGCATGATTTTGTACACTTTTTCATATGTTATGAGGTTGGTAATATCATGTCATAATAGAATTATGAGTATTGTACAATGTTGGATTAAGTATAAAATGTATAAGTATAAACTAGTAAGTAAAAGTTACTTAAGAAAGTTGTGATTTAAAAGCATTATTAATCTTGTTATCATGGACTCATGTGGACAAAATATGGACTATGTACACTATTATATGTAAGACATAGTATATAAAGAGTATTGGAAGACTTGTGGTATTTTATTAGGTTGAAAAGTATATAAAAACAAGTGTATATAATTAATTATATAAAAGATATAAAAGGGCTGTTTTGGTTCGAATACAAAACAGTGGGTTTAACATTTTTATAAAATAATACGTCTCATGACGATTCCAAAAAGGTAAGAAACTCGAAAAACGGATTAATAACGAAAAAGATACGTAGTTTACGAGTTACACGTTAATTAAACGCGTTATAAAAGAGATTTTATAAAAACAAGTAACAAAATACTTCTAATATATAAAGTTTATTATTTTTCACAGCATACATTAATTTTATTTTCCAAAACAATTCGGATCAATAACGAAGGACGTTATGAATTACCGCGAGATTAATATGCTTAAATGTATAAAAAATACTTTTATAAAAATATTTTTATAAAAAGTTATATTATCTCAGATTTATTACATTTTTCGAAAAACATCATTAATTGATAGAACCTTTTAATAACAAAGCCTGCTCGCGAAAGAAATCGTTTAAAAACCGGAGCTATATCGAAAATAAAAATACGAAATTTACGAGTTTTACTGGATAACTAAATCTATAAAAAAAATAATTTTAATAAACTGTTATGAACAGTAAAGTAACTGTTCACAGTACGGTCAAAATATGAAAATGTAATATTTTGATAACTCGTCTTAATACGAAAGCTTGGACATAAAAAACGTAAGAAACGAGCTTAAAACAAAGAAATTGCGTCGTTTTTACTAATGAACTATTTATAAACGTTTTAACTTTATAACTACGATTTCACAAACGCAATTAGATGGTGATGTAGCTATATAGAATTGTATATGGTAGTAGTTAATCAAAGTGCTTAGTACTTATACGACCTATATTGGATTAGGTTGCATTCGGCGTTTATCTGACGCGTTTTATGTGATATACTTGATATACGCTCACTCAAGGTGAGTTCATAGCCCACATTTTACATGATTTTGTTTTACAAAGTTTTGGGGTAAGAAACATGCATTGTTTTACAATTGGACACAAGTGGATAATTTTTGCATTATGATTACGTGTTGCCTAAGTTGCGATAACCCAAGTTGAGCCCATTATCATGAACTGTCAATTACTGGATTGTGAGCGCGAATGTTATGAATAGATCTATTGGGATTGACATCCCCGTTCGGGTGATTAGCTATCACTGGACAAACAAACGTATACCATGTCGAACATAGGATGTTGCGGGTTAGGACATCATCACGGGCAATGTTGGCAATTTATATTGCAATTCATTTATGTCAAGCTTCAGTGTCATGAGCTTAGGGCAACGTAATTACATTTATATGATGTCTGCATCTATTGCATTATCATACACTTGGGAAATCTTGTGGTCCTACATTATATGATTTATCAAACCTATGAATTCACCAACATTATTGTTGACGTTTTAAAGAAATGTTTTTCAGGAGGTCAATGAGCACGAGGTGCAAGGGATACATTGGTTGTTTTGATTTGGATATCATGCATTAAAGATTTTTGTCGCATTACATTTTGTATATCTGTTATGGGCTAGAAATCTTTGTATTTTGTACAAGTGAACAAGTGAAGCTTCGGGCTTATGTAACAAATACTTTGTTAAATCCAATGTATCAGTTTTAAACGACTTTTTGGGTCGTTCTATATATATCTTGTGTTATTGATCTATGAAGTACCACCCCCAACCCATATTCCGCTGCGACCCAATTTGGGGGTGTTACATATTGGTATCAAGAGCCAAGGTTATAGAGAACCAGGTCAAATGTTTTTGCTGGACTATAACCATTTTCAAACATTGCATTCATACAAAGGGATTTTCACGGGACATATATACATACACTACTTGTTGCATTAGTTGGTTAAGACTAGATGCACTTAGGATTGATATACATGTTATGGTATAAATGTATATTACTATAAGAGTCTTATATTAAATACTAATATAAGCTATTTTTGATTTTCAGATACAGTCATGTCAGATTCTAAGGATTCCACGGTTACATACACTGTTGTGTCCAGCCCATTTGCGGATTTGCCAGATATCGGATCACCGGGAGTCGATGGACCACCCGTGATGCCAGAGGACCCATATGCCTATGTGGTAGCTGCTTTTCAGGCCCCGCCATCTCCTGATTATGTGCCGGGTCCTGAGTACCCACCTTCACCAGACTTTGTTCCAGAGCCGGTTTATCCAGAGTTCATGCCACCAGAGGATGAGGTACTCCCAGCTGAGGAGCAGCCCCTACCTGCTGCTGCCTCACCTACCGCTGATTCACCAGGCTATGTTCCTGAGTCAGATCCTGAGGAGGATCCGGAGGAGGATGATGATGAGGACCCTGAGGAGGATCCTGCCGATTATCCTGCCGACGGAGGAGATGATGGCGATGATGAGGATGAGTCATCCGATGATGACGAGGATGATGATGTTGATATTGAGGGGGATGAGGAGGAGGAGGAGCACCCAGCTCCTGCCGACTCTACAGTTGTTGCTTTACCAGCTGTTGATCATGCCCCATCTGCTGAGGAGACTGAGCCGTTTGAGACCGACGAGTCTGCGGCCACACCACCACCACATCCTGCATACCGCGTTACTGCTAGGATATCCATCAGAGATGAGACACCGATATCACTTCCTCCTAGGGAAGAGGTTGAGAGGTTGCCAGACTCCTTGCTATACCTACTCCACCACCATCACCACTTTCCCCATGGTCATCACCATTGCCTCAGATTCCTTATCCACCATTACCCCTAATACTATCACCACTACTAGTATCACCACCCTTACCTGTATCATCTCCACCACCTGCTAGTCCTATTCGTTCGTTGGGTTATCAAACTGCGATGATCTGGCTGAGAGTTGATGCCCTATCTACTTCCCATTCACCACCGCCACACATCATACTCTCCCATACCAGAGCAGATACACCACCGTCAGGTACCCTACCATCGGGGACACCACCACTTTTACCCATACCGCTACCTACTTCATCACCACCTTTGTATTTACTCTCTACTGACCGTAGAGCAGACAGACTCGAGGTTACCTTACCGCCTCGGAAGAGGTTAGGCATTGCTCTTGGTCCTAGGTACAAGGTTGGAAAGAGCTCGTCTGCTGCTGCTGCTGCTAGACCAACTGGAGGTCTTAGGGCAGACTATAGTTTTGTTTCTACCATAGACAGGGAGATTATGCAGGATCTAGAGAGAGATGTCGGTTATGGGATCATCGAAACTTAGGATGAGATGCTGGTAGACATGCCAGGGGCACCAGCGACTGATGACACAGAGTTGGGTTAACGGATGACAGAGTTTACCACTAGGGTTAGGCAAGACACAGACAAGATCTATAGGAGGTTGGATGATGAGCAGTCTGAACGACAGCTGATGGCTGGTCGGCTCAACATGCTGTATAGGGATAGGCGTGCACATGCTCGTACTGCTAGGCTCATGGAGGCTGAGGCCAGGATGTCTCGAGAGGCTTGGTGACGTCTATGGATGCGAGTAACCTTGCGCGTGCAGAAGTTATGTCATTACGTACTCAGGTGGTAGCACAGCAGGTAGTGATTACAAAGCTACAGACAGCGAACCGCAGGAGACAGGCGGTGATTATAGAGATGTTGGCGGCAGACCGCAGGAGACAAAAGCAGTTCATAGAGGCATTGAAGCTGCTAAAGAGACTTCAGACCCAGATGACAGAGTTCGAGAGATAGCAGGGATCC
>BQNB010040897.1:0-16377 GCA_026074375.1 Tanacetum coccineum | reverse complement strand
TTCTCTCTTTCTTTGGTCGAACGAAACAAACAACCCTTAGGGTTTTTCGGTTTCAATTATTCTTGTGTTATATTGCTCGTTGGTTAAGAACTAGCATTTGGGTGATATCGTTTGACGTGTAGTGTGGATACACGTGGAGGTTATTTCTTTTAGTAACTTATAATGGTTTTGGTTAAGCACGATTAGACACACGTGCGTGTACACGAAGACGCTTGTGTTTTGTCACTAGCTTGGTTGCTAAAGGTATGTAACCTTTATTTATGTTTATGTTTTTTATGGTTAATTATTTATGCTACATGCGATCTATATCCGCTGCGTATCTCGTTTAATATTAATGTAATATTATGTTATTTAGATAACAATTTCCAAGAGTGGCATCACGAGCCATCTCATATAGCGTAGTAATTACATAAAAAACGTAAATATATGTAAAATATGTTGCCCCATATGTATTATTTGTTGCCTTTTTATGTGAAAATTATTTTAGGAAATTATTTAATGAAATAATCTTGTTTTAATTGGTCACATAAGTAAAGAAATAATATATAAGAATATATTTTACATGTTTATAATTCGCTTATTTGGTAAATATTTACGTTTTAAATTTTATATATATTTGTAGATTATTTATCTTGCCATAAATTGTCAACCATGGATTACATGCATGTAAGCCATGGTTTATTAAGCCTATATATATATATATATATATATATATATATATTCTAGTTAAAGTAGTGTAGTATCTTATAATTGTTAAAATGAAAAGTGTTTTGGACCATTGGATCTATTATTTTGATTAAGATGACATAAATGTCATTAAATGAAAATAAAAAATAGAATTTATTATTTTTATATAGCATTAAGGGTATTTTGGGTAATCTTATTTGATTAAATGTATGTTACAAATATGTATTTATTGCCTCCATAACTTTGATTGTAACTCCTCCCCATAAATTGTCCTTTGACTAGATATTTATTACACTAACACCATTCATCCACCATTAATATTATCTAACACTAATCAATAGATCCAACGGTTTCATGGTGTACGAGTTCGTGGTGTACGGGTTCATGGTGTACGAGTTCGTGGTGTACGAGTCGGTGGTGTACGATTCGATGTACGAGTTCGTGGTGTACGAGTCGGTGGTGTACGAGTTCGTGATGTACGAGTCGGTGTTGTACGAGTCGGTGGTGTACGAGTTCGTGGTGTACAAGTTCGTGGTGTACGAGTCGGTGGTGTACGAATTCGTGGTGTACGAGTTTGTGTCAATAAATAAATATATATGAAGATGTATCAAGAAAAACACTACCATATAAACGTCATGTTAAATGAAAATTAAATAGTATTTAGAATAATAAAGTTAAAAACCTTACACAAAATGAAGCATGAATCTTGCAATTAAATTTAGGTTTATTTACTAAATTGTCCTTTGACTAGATATTTATTAAACTAACTCCATTCATCCACCATTAATATCATCTAACACTAATAAATAAATCCAACGGTTTATATTACTTCTTATTTTAACAATTTTAAGAAGCTACACCACATTAACCCTCCTCTATATATATATATATATATATATATATATATATATATATATATATATATATATATATATATATATATATATATATATATATAAAGGTATGCATGTTAAATGTATTATTTGATATGATCATTCGGGCTTTATTATCTTATGGGCTTAGCCCACTTCTAGAATATCCTTAAGACATTATATATTGTAATCCTGTATTAATCAATGAAGGCAATCAATCAATTAATTCAATATGGTATCAAGAGCAAAATTGATCCTGTCTTAATTTTTCTCCCCAAATTATCTTCCTCTTCTACTATCACTTCTACTATCACTTTACTCGTTTGATTTAAAAAAAATTAATTTAAAAAAGGGGGGGGGTTTTATTTTTTAAAAAAACGGGTACAGGTAGGGAAGAAAAGAATGATTTGTGCCATTCCTATCTATATATCAAGAAAGCATTATTGTTTGTAGGGTGTCCACGTGTGGATAGATAAGAAATTAAGAAAGCATTATGTTAGTCAATATTAGTTTCCAAGTCTAGTTAGGATTAATTAGTATGTTTCCTTTTATTAGCATGTTTCCTTATAGTTGTTTAGGAATGTTTATTTGAGTGGGCTGGAACCAAATCCAAGTTCCTTAGTTGGTGTTAAGACTTGGGATCCAACCCTCACCCTTTAAGGAGGACCCCGGTGGGTGGTGTGGTGGGTGGCGTTGGGGGGGGGGGGGGGGGGGGGGGGGGGGGGGGGGGGGGGGGGGGGGGGGGGGGGGGGGGGGGGGGGGGGAGGCAATGAAGTGGATTTTGAAGTACTTGAAGGGCACTGCTGATGTAGGTCTAGTGTATGGTAGAGATCAAGGGAAGCACGTGGATGTTGACGGTTTCGTGGATGCAGATTATGCCAAAGACCCTGACAAGGGTAGGTCGATAACCGGGTACGTGTTTATGGTACATGGCTGTGTTGTGAGTTGGAAAGCAACTCTGCAGCATGTTGTTGCATTATCTACTACAGAGGCGGAGTATATGGCGCTTACGGAAGCTGTTAAGGAAAGCATTTGGCTTAAAGGACTACTAATCGAGCTGGGAGTAAACCTAAGGTCAGTGGTTGTGAATTGTGATAATCAAAGTGCAATTCATCTCTCAAGAAATGCAATGTTTCATGAGAGGACGAAGCATATCAACGTGAGGTATCACTTCATCAGGGAGATCGTGGAATCTAAAGAGATTGGAGTGGCGAAGATAGGCACGAAGGATAATGCAGCTGACGCGTTTACAAAGGTGGTTCCAGGTCCGAAGTTCAAGTATTGCATGAAGATACTTGGTGTCGGGGCTAACTAGTCTTGTCACTAAGGTGGAAATTGTTAGTCAATATTAGTTTCCAAGTCTAGTTAGGATTAATTAGTATGTTTCCTTTTATTAGCATGTTTCCTTATAGTTGTTTAGGAATGTTTATTTGAGTAGGCTGGAACCAAATCCCAGTCCTAGTTGGTGTAGACTAGGGATCCAACCCCCTCACCCTATAAGAGGAGGTGAGGGGGTGATGCTCAAAACACACACGCATTCTTCTATTCTTTCCTTTGTAACCGAGTTTGAGGTTTTATGGTAATACAATATAATCGTTCGGTTCAACTTGTAGTGTTTCGTTCTTCTCGTTTATTTATTCTTCAAAGGGTGTCGTTTGAAGGTGCTACTTGTGCTCGATACATACCGCGATCTAGCGTTCCGCGATCGAGCTTCGGTTTGTTGTCGTAATCGTCTAACAAGTGGTATCAGAGCTACAGGTTATTGTGGTCTTGAAGTTCGAGGGCTGGTTCATGGGTTCGAGCAAGGAAACTAGGTTTTTAGTTTTCTTTAAGTTGCAATTTAGAGACGTAGAAGACGAGTAGTTAACCACAAGGAGGACATGTTGCGTTTTCTTGTGGAACAAAATTTTAATATAATCAATTAAATTGGTTTATAATTTATCGATTAGTTATTTGTTCGTGATCGAGGTTTAGGGTTTCTAATTAAATTGATTTGCAAGAAGGTATATTTTTGGCAACAAGGGTTAAAGAATATGTCGTCGATAGCAAAGTTTGACATCAAAAAATTCAACGGGTCTAATGACTTTGGGGTGTGGCGTGTGAAGATGCGGTGTCTATTAATTCAACATGGTTGGGAGGCTGCGTTAGATCTATTCCCGGAAACCATGGAGGACGCTAAAAAGACTGCGGCGTTGAAGACGGATGCCTACAAGAAAGCACACAGTGCCTTACTCTTGTGCTTGGATAACAAGTTGTTGATGGAAGTCAACAAAGAAGATTCTGCGGCGGGTGTTTGGATAAAGTTGGAAACTTTGTATATGACAAAGTCTTTAGCCAATAAATTGTACTTGAAGAAGAAGTTGTTCACTTTCTAGCCTCAATTCACGGGAGTTGAAAAAGAGGACAGATGCAAAGGATGATGGTAATGGGTTATATGTAAGGGGAAGGTCGGATCATCAGGGTAATCAAGGACGTGGTAGTTCATGATCGAAGTCAAAAGGTAAAGGAACTTATAAAATGAAGTGTTGCATATGCTATTCTGAGGATCACCTAAAGAAAGACTGTCCAAAAAGGAACAAGAAGAAATCAACTGGCTTTGTCAAGAAGAATGCGGGATAGGGTTCTGGTATGCATTATGAGGGTTATGACAATGGTGACTTGTTAATGGCGGTGAGTGAGGAGAGGTTCTTAGAGTGGATCATGGACTCTAGTAGCTCCTTTCACATGACGCCTAGGAGGGACTTCTTGTTTGACTTTAAGGAGTTCAATGGTGGTACGGTTTTGCCCGGTAATAATAGAGCATGTGCCATCATAGGGACAGGGAAGGTGAGAGTACAAATGAAAGATGGTTTAAGTTTTGTTCTTGAGAATGTGCGTTACATTCCCGAGTTGAAGAGAAATTTGATATCTTTGGGCACTCTGGATCGAGAGGGCTATACCGTGAAGTTGCAGAATGGAAGAGTAAAGATGATCAAGGGTTCTTTGATGGTTTTATCAGGAACTATGAAGGGAAATTGTGTGTACTCGTTGGATGGCTAGGCTGAATCGGGTGAAGCTAGTATTGGTATACAAGAAAAGGAAAGTCTTGCGTAGGTGTAGCATAAACTCCTGGGTCACATTAGTGAAGCAAGCTTGCATGAACTGGAAAAAAGAGAGGTGCTTAGGATTAAAGGTCTTGGTAAGCTCAAATTCTGTGAAAATTATGTTCTTGGAAAATCGAGTAGGGTGAGTTTTGGTCGAGGTCAGCATACAACAGAGGGAGTTATAGACTATGTCCATGCGGATCTCTGGGGTCCTTCTCGGGTGGAATCGATGAGTGGTTGCCGGTACTTATTATCGATTGTTGATTATTATTCGAGGAGGGTTTAGGTTCATTTCCTTAGACACAAGAATGAGGCATTCAACAAGTTCAAGGAGTAGAAGAAGTTGGTGGAAAACCAGACATGTAGAAAACTGAAGAAACTAAGAACGGATAACGGTTTGGAGTTTTGTAATCAGGAATTTAATAACTTATGCAAGGAGAGCGGGATAGCAAGACATTTGACAGTTGCAGGAACTCCACAACAGAATGGTCTAGCTGAATGAATACACATGACGCTCTTGAATAAGGTTAGGTGTTTACTGATTTAGTCTGGTTTGCCAGATTCGTTCTGGGCAGAAGCAACGGTGACAGAAACATATCTAATCAATAGGTCTCCATCAACAACATTGGAGAAGAAGACACCTATGGATTTATGGTCAGGACATCTGGCGAATTACGAGATGTTGAGGATATTTGGTTGCGTTGCTTATTCACACATGAATCAGGGAAAGCTCAAGCCTAGAGCTATAAAATGCATATTCTTGGGGTATCCTGATGGTGTGAAGGGATACAGATTATGGAGGTTAGATGATGTCAAACCAAAGATAATCATAAGCAGGGATGTGGTGTTTAATGAGAGTCTTATATATAAGGATACTCTCAAGGGTGCTGGTGCTGCAGATTCTGGGAAGGAAGTTGAGTTTAAGGTGAAACTTCAAGGCAGTAGGGTCGAACCAACTATAGATCCTCATACTGGGGAAAATCCATGGAATGAAGATGAGGAACAAGATAAAGAGCCTCAACAACAGAATCTGGAAAACTATGTTCTGGTGCGTAATATAGCAAAAAGAATGACTACTATACCTGCAAGGTATAGGGATGAAGGTAATGTATCATTGTCTAGACCATCAGGGTCTAAGGTAGATGATATGGCGGCTTATGCAGTTGCTATTGCTAAGGAAGAAGATACATATGAACCAATCACTTTTCAGGATTTGATTAATTCATTTGAAAAAGATAAGTGGGTTCGTGCTATGGAGGAAGAGATGAGTTCTTTAAAGAAGAATCATACTTGGGAGCTGGTCGATCAACCACCTGGTCAGAAGCTGGTAAGCTGCAAGTGGTTGTATAAGATTAAAGAAGGGATTGAAGGCGTTCAAAAACCAAGGTACAAAGCAAGGCTGGTAGCTCGAGGGTTTACACAGCGAGTAGGGATTGACTATAATAAGGTATTTTCACATGTGGTTCGATGGTTCGACAAACATCTATTAGGGTGATTCTCTCATTGACTGCTTGTGAAGATTACGAGTTGGAACAACTTGGTGTGAAGACGGCGTTTTTGCATGGTAATCTTGAAGAAACCATTTATATGAGGCAGCCACCTGGTTTTAAAGAAGGAACAGACAATAAGGTATGTTTGTCGAAGAAATCTCTTTATGGTCTTAAGCAGTCCCCAAGGCAGTGGTACAAACGGTTTGATGTGTATATGATCAACAATGGGTTCAGCCGCATCAACTATGATAGTTGTGTTTACTTCAAAGAGTTTGCACCAGGTATGTACATATATCTATTGCTGTATGTAGATGATATGTTGATTGCTTGGAAAAGCAAGTCTGAAATCGAATATACCAAGGGACTGCTGCGAAAAGAGTTTGATATGAAAGAACTAGGTCATGCTAGGAAGATACTTGGTATGGAGATTGTCAGGGATAGGGGTAGCCGAACCCTGAAGGTGTCTTAGTCGGGATATGTGCAGAAAATTCTAAATAACTACAGAATGGATAATGGCAAGTCGGTCTCTGTGCCATTGGGAGCACACTTCAAAGTATATTTGAAGAATTATCTGTCGAATGACTAGGATGTGGAAAGAATGAGTAAGGTCCCATATGCGAATGCTGTAGGTGGTTTAATGTAATTGATGGTGTGCACTAGACCAGATATTGAGTATGTTGTTAGCATTGTGGGCAGGTATTTGGCGAATCCAGGTAAAAACCACTAGGAGGCAGTGAAGTGGATTTTGAAGTACTTGAAGGGCACTGCTGATGTAGGTCTAGTGTATGGTAGAGATCAAGTGAAGCACGTGGATGTTGACGGTTTCATGGATGCAGATTATGCTAAAGACCTTGACAAGGGTAGGTCGATAACCGGGTACGTGTTTATGGTACATGGCTATGTTGTGAGTTGGAAAGCAACTCTATAGCATGTTGTTGCATTATCTACTACAGAGACAGAATATATGGCGCTTACGGAAGTTGTTAAGGAAAGCATTTAGCTTAAAGGACTACTAATCGAGCTCGGAGTAAACCTAAGGTCAGTGGTTGTGAATTGTGATAATCAAAGTGCAATTCATCTCTCAAGAAATGCAATGTTTCATGAGAGGACGAAGCATATCAACGTGAGGTATCACTTCATTAGGGAGATCGTGAAATCTAAAGAGATTGGAGTGGCAAAGATAGGCACGAAGGATAATGCAACTGATGCGTTTACAAAGGTGGTTCCAGGTCCGAAGTTCAAGTATTGCATGAAGATACTTGGCGTCGGGACTAACTAGTCTTGTCACTAAGGTGGAAATTGTTAGTCAATATTAGTTTCCAAGTCTAGTTAGGATTAATTAGTATGTTTCCTTTTATTAGCATGTTTCCTTATAGTTGTTTAGGAATGTTTGTTTGAGTGGGCTGGAACCAAAGCCCAGTCCTAGTTGGTGTAGACTAGGGATCCAACCCCCTCACCCTATAAAAGGAGGTGAGGGGGTGATGCTCAAAACACACACGCATTCTTCTATTCTTTCCTTTGTAACCGAGTTCGAGGTTTTGTGGTAATACAATATAATCGTTCGGTTTAACTTGTAGTGTTTCGTTCTTCTTGTTTATTTATTCTTCAAAGGGTGTCGTTTGAAGGTGCTACTTGTGCTCGATACATACCGCGATCTAGCGTTCCGCGATCGAGCTTCGGTTTGTTGTCGTAATCGTCTAACACATTGTCTATTTTTTTGGTTATTTAATTCTGTGTTGCAGACGCAAGGCACAAAAAGAAAAAAAAAGAAAAAACAACTTTTTTTTTATTTTTGGTTTGGTGTAGCAATATGTTAAAGCAAGCAACTCTGTATGCGCACTCAAGTGCCTTTAGTACTATGACTATTCGAGATCCCACATGGAATATGGACACAAGTGCTTCTTCTTATCTTAATTCACATTCAAGTAATTTAAGTACTGTTTACAATAAATGTTTATATCCATTAGTTTGTGTTGGTGATGGAAAATCTATACCTGTCACCAATACCGGTCATAGCATCTTACCTACTCTTAATCGTCCTTTGTATTTACATAATGTTCTTGTCACCCCTAACATAATAAAAAATCTTATTTATGTTCGCCAATTCACTAGAGACAACAATTGTACTGTCGAATTCGATGCATTTGGTTTCTCAGTGAAGGATTTCTTGACCCGTCATATCCTTCTCAGATGTGATAGCTCAGGAGATCTCTATCCTGTCACCCAACCTTCTCTTACTCCTCATGCTTTGCTGTCTGTCAGTACCACTACGTGGCACCAACGCCTCGGGCATCCCGGGGAAGAGGTGCTTCGTTCTCTTGTTTCTCGCCAATTTATTTCTTGTAATAAAGATAAATCCCCACATGTTTGTCAAGCATGCCAGCTTGGAAAACATGTGCGACTTCCGTTTTCTAGTTCTAATTCTATTGTTTCTCGTTCTTTTGAGATTGTTCATTCTGACATTTGGACTTCTCCTATTGTTAGTTCTGGTGGTTTTAAGTATTATGTGTTATTTCTTGATCATTACTCGCATTATTTGTGGATTTATCCTTTGTGCGTAAAATCTGAAATGTTTCAAAAATTCTTATATTTTTGGTCATATGTGAATAATCAATTTAAAAGTGATATTTCAGCTTTTCAATGTGATCATGGGGGTGAGTTTGACAACAATAACTTACTAAATTTGTTCTCCCAAAATGGCATTCAAATGCGGTTCTCGTGCCCCAAAACATCTCAACAAAATGGGAAATCAGAACGGATGATTCGAACCATTAACAATGTCATCCGTACCCTTCTTTTTCTAGCCCACCTTCCTCCATCATTTTGGGTCGAGGCTCTACATATGGCTGCATATTTACTAAATATTCTTCCCTCATCTGCCATCCAAAATGACATACCATGTAATAAGTTATTCAACAAACATCCTGATTATTCTCGCCTACACATTTTTGGTTGTCTTTGTTATCCACACCTTTATTCACCACACAAGCTTGCACCTCGGGCCACTTCTTGTATCTTTTTTATGGTATCCCGCTTATCATCGGGGGTATAGATGCCTTGACCTTTCCACCAATAAAATTATACTTTCCCGTCACGTTACCTTTGATGAACTTCAGTTTCCTTATGGTAGTGTTACACATGCTCATCCACCATCATATACTTTCCTCGAACCCAATATCTCACCTATTACCCACCACATTATTCAATCTCAACCTAACCCCCTCCTACTACACCACTACATTCAGCTCAAATACCAACCCAACAAAACTCGGCCCAACAACAAACCCAACAACCTCCGACCCAACAACAAACTCCTCTCTCACCTATCTCTCAACCAACGACCCAACAACAACCGGCCACATCACCTACTACGTCTCTGCCATCCACAACCCAACAACAACAATCACCCCAATCCTAACCATCAACCCATAACCCCACACCAGCCAAAACCCTCAACCTCAAGCTTATCCTATGATCACTAATTCTCAAGTTGGCACGTTTAAGCCTAATCCTTGGTTTCATGGTCACACGTCGCATATCTCTCCCCTTCCTAAGTCCCCTTTCGTTGCATTATCTGATCCTCATTGGCGAGATGCTATGTATGATGAATATAATGCGTTGATTAAAAACAGTACTTGGATTCTTGTTCCAAAACTACCAAATGTTAATGTGGTTTGGTCTATGTGGTTGTTTCGGCATAAATATCATGTCGATGGTTCGTTAAGTAGGTATAAGGCTTATCTCATTGCTAATAGACGCAACCAACAATATGGAGTTGATTGTAGTGATACTTTTAGTCAGGTTGTCAAGCCAACTACTATACGTACAATTTTTAGTCTTGCATTAGCTCGGAACTGGCCTGTGCACCAACTTGATGTTAAAAATGCATTTCTTAATGGTGATCTCACCGAGACTGTTTATATGTATCAGCCATCGGGCTTTATGGATTCTCATTTTCCACATCATGTATGCCGATTACAACGGTCTTTATATGGATTGAAACAGGCACCTCGTGCTTGGTTTCAACGCTTTGAGGGTTATGCTCTTCGTGTGGGATTTACTTCGAGTCGATGTGACTCGTCTCTTTTTATTTATTAGCATGGTACCGAGGTTGCATATTTATTGATATACATTGATGACATTGTTCTAACTGCTTCATCTACAGATTTACTACAACGTATTATCTCCTCTTTACATAAAGAGTTTGACATGACAGATTTGGGGGCTCTTAATTATTTCCTTGGGATTTGAGTTACACGAGATGCTAGAGGCATGTTTCTTTCTCAAAAGAAATATGCTATGGAGTTGTTGGAGCGTGTACATATGTGGAATTGTAATGCTACTAGGACTCCAGTTGACACAGAATCTAAACTTGGTTCTGATGGGGATCCAGTCTCTGATTTAACTTTATATCGTAGCCTTGCAGGTGGTCTTCAGTATCTCACCTTTATTCGGCCAGATATTTCCTATGCCGTGCAACAGATATGTCTTCATATGCATGACCCTCGGGAGCCTCATTTAGCTACTCTCAAACGGGTTCTTTGTTATATACGTGGTACTTTGGATCATGGCCTTCAACTTCATGTATCGTCTACATCTCAGCTTAATGCTTATACCGATGCTGATTGGGCGGGTTGTCTTGTTACTCAACGGTCTACATCTGGTTATTGTGTGTTTCTTGGAGATAATCTTTTATCTTGGTCCGCTAAACGACAGGTTACTTTGTCTTGCTCCAGTGCTGAAGCTGAATATCACGGGGTTGCGAATGTGGTTGCAGAAACAGCTTGGATCCGTAATTTGTTACGAGAGTTGCATACTCCCTTGTTTACTGCTATTCTTGTTTATTGTGATAATGTAAGTGCGGTATATATGTCTACTAATCCTGTTCAACATCAGCGTACCAAACACATTGAGATTGATATACATTTTGTTCGTGATATGGTTGCTCGAGGACATGTTCGTGTTCTTCATGTGCCATCTCGTTACCAATATGCCGATATCTTCACCAAGGGTTTGCCGACTGCGCTTTTTGAGGAATTTCGTACCATTTTAAGTGTTCGGTCATCTCCCGCTCAAACTGCGAGGGAGTGTTAAATGTATTATTTGATATGGTCATTCGGGCTTTATTATCTTATGGGCCTAGCCCACTTCTAGAATAATCCTAAGACATTATATATTGTAATCCTGTGTTAATCAATGAAGGCAATCAATCAATTAATTCAATAATGCATGCGTGTGAATATATGTATGCATAAGAATCTTACATGAATTATTTGATTAATTGCAAAAGTAGGGAAGAGCTTTGTTGAATAAATGCTTTAATTGCGTATGTGATTCTAGTTTAGTATGTTTAAATTTGGTAAATATGTTTTGCATGTTTTATATAGTGGCGTTTTCTTTTATATAATTATGCAAAAACGATTTTCAAAATTAATATGGACTAAAAGTACATGATTAAAATGCTTATTGTACCATATATTGATATGTACACTTTGCTAAATCATGAACTATGTACGTAAAATTGTAATTTTCTTGCAAACGTTCTACAACGCAGGGGTTTAGTGCTTTCCGTAACGGAACCCGCGACGGAACAACGCAAGTATACACAAATTTTTATAAACCGTTTTAACATATTTTAAGTATGTAATCGTTACTAGCGTTTGATTATTTCCATGTGGGAAATTAACCTTATCACGTAGTAGTTCACTTTATACTTAGGAAAGAAATATTGTAAACATGGTAACCCTAATTTTATAAATAGTATGTGGTTTATAAAATTATGGGATTTCTATTTATAGAAAGTTTTAAAAACTAAAATGGAAATGTTTTAAAATAACTAGTGTCATAAAGTTGTATGCATACTTCCTTATACACAAAGGTAACATCATTTTATCAAAACTCTACCCTAAAAATAAGTTATTTTCAATACAAGTATGAAATCACTTGAGTTGTAATTTTTACTATAAAACAGTTTTAGATAAATTTTACAAATAAAGTAATATAACAATCATATGGTCAGACCTGAGACTGTAAAATTACTGATTTTGTATTGGACGACTTAAATCGAGTATGTCGTTCAGAACTTCAACCTGAGGCAATAGATGAGATTAAACATGCTACTTGACATTGTAGTTCCAGATTATGATGCCTTGTGCCCATACAAGCTAAGAGTTGCACATGTTGGCAATTATCAGACGCTGATTACTTTTTTGAGTTATACCATTTCTAGTAAATCAACTGCATTAATGGTAGAACATCAAGTTGGATCTTAAACTCTTGATAAAATTAATTTTTTATTTATGTATAAACATGGGTAGTTAATTTTATAAGAGATTAATTATCGAAAATACTAATATTTTCTGAACTTTTGATAGTTTAGTAGATGGCTACTACTGCCTAAAACACAAACAATACGACTATCAGGTCGATTCTCCCGGCGGAGAGACTCACTGGTTCGAATTTCACAAACTGGTATCGCAATCTGCGAATTGTTCTCAGGTATGAGAATAAGATGAAGTTTGTGGAACAGCCTACTGGACCCGCTCCTGATCCTGAAACTGCTGACCCTGACACTATTGACAAGAACTATGAGACTGTCAATCTTGAGGAAAGAGGTTGATAGTCTTATGCTGTCGAGTATGCCTCCAGACCTGCAAAGGACATTAGAGAAATACAATGCATATGACATGTTAAAAGAACTGAAAACTATGTTTGAAGAGCAGGCTAAACAGGAACTGTTTGAAACAGTTAAAGCATTCCACGCTTGTAAATAGGAGGAAGGTCAGTCACTAAGCTCCTATTTCTTGAAGAAGATGAAGAGCTACTTGGATGCTTTGGAACGCCTAGGCTATGCAATGCCACATGAACTTCGTGTGAGTCTTATTTTGAATTCTCCACAAAGGACTATGGATAGTCAGTTTTTTTTTTTTTGTTCAGAAACTATAACATGCCCATAGCCATGAGGGAAGACGATAGCTGAATTGCATGCTATGCTGAAACTCCATGAGAAAGGTATTCCAAATAAGGCTGAAACCCTCGCTGTGTTAGCTATATGGGAGGGTAAGATCCAGAAGGACAAAAGGAAACCGCGAGGGGCGAAGGGAAAGGACAAGGGAAAGAATAAGCTTGTTTATGCTCCTAAGCCCAAGATCTCACCTTCGCCTAAGAGAGATAATCCGGCAAAGGACTCTATATGCCACCACTACAAAGAGGTGGGTCATTGGAGGAGGAACTGTTCATCCTACCAAGCTGAGTTAAAGAAAAGGAAGGAGGCTAGCATGGCTAGTACTTTAGATATCTTCACTATATAACTCTATGCTTTTCCAAATAAGACTTGGGTATATGATACGGGTTGTGGTACTCATATATGTAATACCTTGCAGGGTCTTAGAAGAAGCAAGAAGTTGAAACATGGAACTTTAAGTCTGTACATGTGCAATGAAATGCGTGCAGCCGTTGAAGCGATTAGAAGTTTTGATTTAATTCTTTCTAATGGTTTAATAATTGTATTACAAAAACAATACTTGCCATTCGCCTTTTCTATTACTAGGGGTGCTATTTCATTTCTCTGTTGGTTGTAAGGTTATTCATTACATTTACGAATTATGGTATTTCTGTTTCAAAAGATAATGTGTTTTATTTTAATGCAATTCCACATGATGGCATTTATGAAATAGATATGCATAATCTTTATCCAAATGTTCGTTTACTTTTATGTTAGCTAACAAAAGATTAGTACAAATATTCTTTGGACTCTTCTTATCTATGGCATTGTCGTCTTGGACATATAAACAAGAAACGCATGGACAAGCTTTAATGTGATGGGATCTTCCAATCCACTCACAATGAATCACTTGAGAAATGTAAGTCTTGCATTATTGGGAAGATGGCACGCAAGCCTTTTCCACATCAAGTGGAAAGAGCTAAGAGCCTATTAGGACTTATACACACTGATGTATGTGGCCCTTTTAGAACTATGTCAAGAGAGGGTGCTAGTTACTTCATCACCTTTACAAATGATTTCAGCCGTTATGGTTATGTTTACTTGATGAAACATAAACATGAGGTATTTGAAACATTTAAGGTCTTTCAAAATGAAGTTGAAAATAAACTCGGTAAAAAGATAAAGGCTATTTGATCCGATCGAGAAGGAGAATACATGAGTCATAAATTTGTTAATCACATGAAAAGTTGTGGTATTGTATCCCAACTTACTCCACCTTATACACCACAATATAACGAGGTGTTTGAGAGGAAGACTCAACTTTGCACTTGATATGGTATCCTGATCTATGATGAATTAACAGCTGCTGCCAAAATCCTTTTGGGGATATGCTCTTGAGTCTGCATCTCGCATTCTCAATATGATTCCAACCAAGAAGGTTGAAAGGACGCCTTATGAAATATGGCATGGAAAAGCTCCCAAGTTGTCCTACTTAATGTTTTGGGGTTATGAGGCACTCGTGAATGAGACGCACTGTCTAACTGATCCTTATATCTATTAAGTGTATCTATTAAGTGTATCTTTGTAGGTTACCCAAAGGAAATAACCTCATAGTACAAGAAGCGAGTGGAGTCATGGACCTCTCAAAATGAGTGGGAGTGACGAAGGACTTGAATTAATTCAAGAAGAAGATACACAACCTTTTAAAAATACTAGCAACGAACATAATGAGGTCGTACTCATGGAGGTCGAGCCATAAAATGTTAAAGTTCTTGGTCGTAGATCCGCAAGGATACCTCAAGCACCAGATAGATATGGTTTATGTGTTGATGTTGATGAGTATGAATTAGGGGATCTTAATAAACTTCCTAATTATAAAGCTGCATTATCCTGAATATGATAAATGGCTTGAAGCTATGAATACGAAAATGCAATCCATGAAAGATGATCAAGTCTGAATTCTAGTTGAGCTTCCTCCTAATGGTCGAACTGTTGGGAGTAAATGGCTTTTCAAGAAGAAGACTGACATGGATGGAAATGTACACACCTTTAAAGCTCTTTTGGTAGCAAAAGGTTATACCCAAACCTACGGTGTAGATTATGGGGAAACCTTCTCTCCTGTTGCAGACATTAGAGTTATAAGGATTCTTTTAGCCATAGCCACGTTCTATGACTATGAGATTTGGCAAATGGATGTCAAAATCGCCTTTCTAAATGGTCACCTAAGCGAGGACGTATATATGGTGCAACCTAAGGGGTTTGTGGATCTGAAACATCCCAACAAAGTTTGTAAACTTCATCGTTCTATTTATGGATTAAAGCAAGCATCTAGGAGTTAGAATAAAAGGTTTGATGTAGAAATCAAGAAAATTGGTTTTACTCAAAATCCTAATGAGCCATGTGTATATCTCAAAGCTAGTGGGAGTAGTGTTGCATTCCTAATCTTGTATGCCGATGACATATTACTCATGGGAAATAATGTTACAATCCTGCAAGAAGTTAAATCTTGGCTTTGTAAGTGTTTTTCTATGAAAGATTTAGGAGAAGCAACACACATCCTTGGAATCAAGATCATACGTGATAGATCTAAGCGGTTAATTTCTCTTAGTTAAAGTGCTTATCTAGAGAAAATCATAAAGAAATTTAGGATGGAAAACTTCAAAAAAGGGTATACTCTAATTATGGAAAAGCCTGACTATAGAAAGTCCCAAGGTGCTAAAACACCTAGTGAGGTACAATGTATGCAGAGAGTTCCTTATGCTTCGGTTATAGGTTCAATCATGTATGAGGTTAGATGTACTAGACCTGATGTTGCCTTTGCGTAAAATTTATGTAGTCATTTTTAGCAAAATCATGGTGAGATTCACTGGGCTGCTGTTAAAACTATTCTTAAGTATTTAAGGAATACTAAATATATGGTTCTTGTGCATGAGGCAAAACCTTAAGTTGAGTTAAAAGTATCATGTTATGCTGATGCAAGTTTTCAAACTGATAAGGACGATACCAAATCTCAAACAGGATATGTGTTCGTACTTAATGGTGGAGCCGTTGACTGGAAGAGTGCCAAGAAAAGCACTACTGCTATGTCTTTTATAGAAGTCGAGTACATTGCTGCTATTGAAGCGTCAATGGAAGCTGTCTAGATGAGGAAATTTATTGATGGACTTGGAAATGTCGTGCCATAAAAAAAAGACCTATGGAGATGCTATTTGACAATGAACCTGTGATAATCGGTAAATTTTCCTGGGTTAAGTATTAAAAAAAATATTATGATTTTATATCGGTGTCTTTCGATTTTGTTA
>BQNB010040896.1:0-47100 GCA_026074375.1 Tanacetum coccineum | reverse complement strand
CTTTCAAATACTCTCAAATCATAAACCCTAACTCAATTTTATCAACCATCATCAAAACCCAGCACAAATGGCGAATCAAAGTTTGCTGATACTCACAACATGGTCGCGTTCTTGTCTAAACCCGCAGAAAGTGAAGGGTTTGAACAAATTGTGGATTTTTTGAATGCAAACCCTATAAATGGGGAAGTATATACATTTCGTGCATAGAATAATTCTGGGCTACTGTCAAGGTAAAAACTATCAATGGGGAAGTACAGTTACATGCCCTAGTGGATGGGAAGAAGATAATCATAACTGAATCAACTGTGAGAAGAGATCTTCAACTGGAAGATGCTGAAGGTGTTGATTGTTTATCCAATGCTACCATTTTTGAACAACTCACACTGATGGGGTATGAAAAGTTGTCTCAAAAGCTCACTTTCTATAAATCATTCTTTTCTCTACAATGGAAATTCATCATTCATATGATTTTACAATGTCTAAGTGCAAAGACTACTGCATGAAATGAGTTTAGTAGCACTATGGCATCTATAATTATCTGTTTAGCTACAAACCAGAAGTTTAACTTTTCAAAATACATTTTTGAAAGTATGGTGAAGAACTTGGAGAATGTGTCTGGCAAATTCTTAATGTATCCAAGGTTTGTACAAGTCTTTTTGGATCAACAACTTGATGATATGTCAATTCATAATAGGATTTATGTTGCATCCTCTCACACTAAGAAGGTTTTTGCAAATATGAGAAGGGTAGGAAAGGATTTTTCTGGTAGAGTAACACCCTTATTTCCTACAATGATGGTACAAGCTCAACAAGAACAGGGTGAAGGTTCAGCAATGCCCACTGATCCCCAACACACACACACACCATTACTCAACCAACAACCTCTTAACCTAAAAAGACACAAAACCTAGGAAGCCTAAAATAAAGAACACTGAGGTACCTCAGCCTAGTTGTTCTACAGACAATGTCATAGATGAGGCTGTCTATAAAGAGTTGGATGACAGTTTGGTGAGGGCTGCCACTACTGCTTCTAGCTTAGAAGCAGAGCAGGACAGTGGTAACATCAATAAGACCCGATCCAAGGCAACACTTAATGAACCTAATCCCCAGGGAACTGGTTCAGGTAGTGGTCCCAGGCGCCAAGACACCATGGGGGACACAATTGCTCAAACTAGGTTTGAGAATGTGTCTAAAACATCCAATGATTCACTGCTCGCAGGAGTTAACACACCTCGAAGTGATGATGATAGTATGAAACTTAAGGAATTGATGGAATTTTGTACCAAATTGCAACAAAGAGTCCTTGACCTGGAGAACACAAAGACTGCTCAAGCTCAGGAGATTATAAGTTTGAAACTAAGAGTCAAGAAGTTAGAGAAGAAAGGAGGGTCAAGAACTCACAAGCTCAAAAGATTATACAAGGTTGGTAGATCTGCAAGAATAATTTCCTCTGATGAAGCTAGTTTAGGTGATCAGGAGGATGCATCCAAACAGGGGAGGAAAATTAATGACATTGATAAAGATGCAGAGATTATATTGGTTGATGAAACTCAGGGGAGGTATGGTGATGATCTAATGTTTGATACAAGTGATCTTGCTGGTGAAAAGATATTTGTTGTTGAACAAGGAGTTCCTAATAGTAAGAAAAATGATGTAGTTAGTACTGCTGGTGTTGCTACAACTGTTAGTGCTGCTGCAACAACTGTTCCAATAACTCCTGAAGAAATTACTTTGGCTCAAGCACTTGAAGAATTAAAAACAGCAAAGCCCAAGGTGAAAGGAATTGTCTTCAAAGAGCCAGTGGAATCTACAACAACAACAACAGTTTCTTCACAACAACCATCACAGGTCAAGGTTCAGGACAAGGGTAAAGGCAAAATGGTAGAACCTGAGAAGCCTATGAAGAAGAAAGAACTAATCAGACTTGATGAAGAAATTGCTTCAAAGTTACAAGCTGAATTTGATGAGGAAGTAAGACTTGCAAGAGAGAAAGCTAAAAAAGAAGAAGAAGCTAACATTGTTTCATGGGATAATGTGCAAGCAATGATAGATGCTGATTATCAAATGGCTCAACAAATGCAAGCAGAAGAACAAGAAAAGTTGAGTATTGAAGAGAAGTCCAAGTTGTTTGTACAACTCTTAGAAGCAAGAAAGAAACACTTTGCAGCAATGAGAGCTCAAGAAAAGAGGAACAAACCACCAACTAAAGCTCAAAAGAGAAAAACAATGTCTACTTATCTGAAAAACATGGCTGGATACAAGCACAATCAATTGAAGAACAAAAGCTTTGATGATATTCAGAAGTTATTTGACAAAGCTATAAAGAGGGTAAACACATTTGTAGATATGGATACAGAATTGGTGGAAGGCAGTGAAGTAAGAGTAGAAGGCAGTGAGACAAGAGCAGAAGGAAGTTCTAAGAGAACAGGAGAAGAGTTAGAACAAGAGAATGCAAAGAAGCAGAAAGTGGATGATGACAAAGAAACAACAGAGCTTAAAAATCTAATAGAAGTCATGCCAGATGAAGAAGAGGTTGCACTTGATGCTATTCCTTTGGCTGTTAAGTCTCCAAGCATTATTGACTAGAAGATTCATAAAGAGGGGAAGAAAAGCTATTACCAGATAATCAGGGCTGATGGAAGTTCAAAGATGTACTTAGTGTTCAGTCATATGCTTAAAAGTTTTGACAGAGAAGACTTGGAAACTTTGTACAAGTTGGTAAAAGCTAAGTATGGATCAACAAGACCAGTGGAGGACTTGGATTTAGTTTTATATGGAGATTTGAAGACAATGTTTGAACCACATGTAGAGGATAATGTATGGAAAAATCAATCAGACTACAGAGTATTGGATTGGAAGCTATATGATTCATGTGGAGTACATTCATTGAGGAAGCAAAATGTGCACATTCATATGTTGGTAGAAAAGAGATATCCTCTTACAGCACCTACAATCACAGATATGCTAAATAGGAAGCTGCAAGCTGATCATTAGAATGAAATGTGTTATCAGCTTCTTAAACTTCTCACAAAACAGCTCAAGAATCAATGAAGTGTTTGGAAGCATCCTCATGGTAATTATGAAGCTTTTAATGAAGAAACTTGAGATTTTGAAAAAGAATATCAAGTTTAGGGGAGGATTGTTAGGATTAAAAGACTTCTTGATGTTCTTGAAGTTACTACTGCTAAGGTTTGTGTTACTGCTGCTAAGCAAAAGTTAGTGCTGTTCATTAACTTTAATGAAAAATATGCTAAGTAGTTAGTTCTGCTAGTATAAAGTTAGTACTAGTAGTTCACAGTTACTACTGCTAGTATATATTAGTACTACTAGTATATATTAGTACTGCTAGTATAAAGTTAGTACTGCTAGTGTAAAGTTAGTACTGCTTGTGAAGATTGAAGAAAATATTCTAAGTAGTTACTACTGCTTGTCCACAGTTAATGTTGCTGGTGTATAAGTTACTACTGTTGGTATTCAGAGTTAATGCTGCTGGTACAAAGTTACAACTGCTCAAAGATTAAGACTGCTGAAAGAGTTTCTACTGTCAGAAGAGAATGGATAAAGACAGAAGAAAAGATAAAGATTGGTCGGAGATCAAGATTACTTACGTGATAAGTATTAGTTATTTATAGAATAGATCATATAGAATATTCTAAGTTTTAGGAATATATTGTAAATCGACTAGGACTCCTTGGTGTATAAAAGGAGATCCTAGGGCATAATTTGATATCTAGAAATCTTTTGTTTTGATATCGTTATAGCTTCAAGGTTTTGTAACCCTAATACTAGTTAGAGTATTCGTATTAATATATTGAAACTTTGTTTGTTAACCTGTGTGTTCAATAGAATTACTATTCTATTACATATTCTTCTTATTGATCAAAGATTAGATTCCGCATAATCTTTGATATATTTTACAAAGTTTCTATCATAGTTGTGTATGATTTATCTTTTATAGGTAAACATTACACAAGCTAAGGAATTCAATATCTATTCAAGTGGGATCAACACAAATTCCCCAAGGCATGTAACTTTATTGTTGTAGACTAATCCAAGTTACAGGATAGACATTTGGGTAATTTTGTCTTATTACATTTCTTTTAGGTTGTAGTGTTTTTGACCTAGATTGAGAAGTATTTATTCTTCTAGGTGGTGGAGTTTTTGATCTAACTTCAAGTTTTGAATAACCAACTCTGGGTTTTTACGAAGGTTTATAAAAACGTTTAACTTCTTCTTTACTAGTAATAGGTACTTTAACATTGTTGACAATTATATGTTTTGGTTCAAGACTCAAATTTGATTTTAAATTCAAAACTGGTTTTTCTTCAGTAGATGCTGTAGGAATGATATCTAAGTCACACACACAAGATTATACACCACTTCTAGAGAGAGAAAGTGGTATGAAACATTCTAGTAAGAGAAATAAACAATAGCATATAAAATGAATGAACCAACACTCTCTCCATATAAGTGTTACTTGGGGCGTTTGGATCCATGGATAGTTCATGGGTCGGCCCGATTACTTACTTAAACATTGCATGATTAACTACGAGCTAAGAACTTAATATATTGGTAGTGACCGAGTCTTTTCTAGATTCCTAACAGATACACAGACCGACGGTCCCTTATATTTACGAGGATCGTCTGTGTAATTAAGGGGACCGTCCCTATTAGTATGGGGACCGTCACCTACTGTCTTAGTTTCTTGTGATTTTACAAATTTTACTTGTTTAGTTTCACTTGTTGATGCTTCAAATGAATTAAATCCTAATCCTGATTTATCATCGGAAGGTTTTTGAAAACTTAACATTTCTTCAAGTGAGTGAGTACTCTTTTCAATTTTAAAAAGCTTAAATTCTTCCTCCTTAAGTTTTTCGTTTTCTGTTTTAAGACTATGACATGTCATACATCATACGTCAATCTCTTTGTTTTTCTCGAGTTTCAAGACCTTTTCTTTTAACTCTATTATTTCTTTTTCTAGCCTAGTTCTAATAGTTTTAATTTTTTTATTATGATTTTTAGACTCATATTATACCATTTTTGATATTTACTGTCTAAGGTATTATTATCTACCAACGAGTCATCATCATTATAATAAGAGGATTCGGAAAGTTCCTCATTAGATGTTTGAGCCATAAGACATGTTTCGTCTTTGTTCCTTTCTTCATCTTCCTCACCGCTATGACTCCAAGAACCTCCAACAAATCTCCTTTGGTTCTTGTCACTTGGTGGTTTTGGACATTCCCCGATAGGATGATTCAGATCTCCGCATCTAAAGCACTTTCTTTCGCGTTTACCATTCTTGTCATCTCGATTTCTTTGAAAAGTCTTTTTATCATTCCGGTTGTCTTACGAATCTACCTCTTCTTTAGAAGAACTGTAAGAAGTCTCTAACCGTCATGGCGTATTATTCGTCTTCACTTCCAGAAGTCGAACTTTCTTCATCACTAGATTCCTTTTTAGCCTTTAAGGAAAGAGATCTCATTTCTCCTTTACCTTTGAATGTTTCGGAATCTTTTTTAATAGTTACTTCATGAACTTTCAAGTTACCGATAAGTTCATCAAGTGATAGTGATGTCAAGTATTTCGATTCTTCGATCGCCATGACTTTTGCTCTCCATTTAGGATGTAAAGCCCTAAGAATTTCCTAACATAGTTCTTGCTAGAATAACCTCCATCAAGAGCTTTTAGACTAGTAATAATGGTATTAAATCTAGCAAAAGCATTATCTATCGATTCGTCTTCTAGAATGACGAATTTTTCATATTTTTGTACAAGAAGATCGATCTTGTTATCTTTGACTTGACTATTACCTTGATGGGTGATTAGTAAAGTTTTCCAAATTTCTTTTGCTGTATTATACATAAAAATTATTTCGTACTCTTTTCTTGGCAAAGCATTATAAATCACCATTTATCTTCGTTATTTTTTGCAAGTCTCTTTTTAAGATCATCTTTTTGTTTTTCAAAGGGATAATTTCATTCTTTTTAGTTTCCGGATAATTTTGAACTGGTGGAAATCACCCTTAGTAATAACATGCCAAATATCACGATCTTTTGATTTCACATAAGTTTTGAATATATTTCTAGTAAATAAAACCACCACTTTTGAAAAGTGGTGGTATTTGCATAGATTGCCCTTCTAGGTATTTGTTGATATACATAGATCGATTCAAGCTTTAAAATGCCATATATTTTAAAAATATTGGGAGACCACGCTCCTGATACCAAATGTGAAAAACTAGAAGGGGGTTAAATAGTTTTACCGTTAATTTACGTTTAAAACAAACTTTATTTCAAAACCTTTAGATTCTTATTTATGTGAGATCAAGAAACAATAATATAAACACAATATAAGACCATAAATAATAATGACAAATATAAATGACAAGACAAGAGTAAAGAGATAGAACGATCAAACCACAACAATTAGGCAGAAACCGAGTCAATAAATAAACTATCAGAATCACAAAGATGATGTCTGGTATTGAAGAAAGTCGTCATGGACCCAGTGATGCAATGCACAAACCTTCCCATCCATTCAAGTTTCTTTCAAAAGATACTTGTCTCACTTGTCACAAAGATACACACGTTATCTATCGCCAACATTAGTGGAAATAAGAAGAATAACGCGACCACTACTAAAAAGGTTAGTAAGTCAAACCCTTTTGAGGTGCTTACCTCGGTTGAAAATGATGTACAGTTGGGTACCAATGGTGGAACTTCAAACTTGGCCAGCCAAGAGGCCAACTCTAGTGGATCTTCGTTCTGGAATGTGGATTCTAGTAGTCCTAGTACTACTCCTATTATTGAGAAAATTGATAAGATTAAAAAATTGATTATTGATGGAAAAGTTACTTTGGTGGATGATAAGGGAAAACCTTTGGAAAAGGTTGATTATTCGGGTGATTATGACAGTGAAGATGAGGTTGCTTCAGTGGATAATGAAATGACTAGTTTTTTGGCTAAGAAGGATGGCTATGGTACACAGAGTTTGCTTGAGCAATGGAAGGAATCTTACGAGAATGATGACTATGAATACGACCCATATGATGACGATATGTATGAAGGTCAGAAAATTCCTGAAAAGATCCAAGCTATTTGTGATAACTTGGATATTAGAGTTAGGGGACGTAGAAAGAAATAATTTTCCTGTATTATTGTTTCTTTTATAGGTCTACTCTAGTTGTGTTTCTTCCTAAACGGAAGTTGTTTGCCTATGTAACGGGCAGAGATATGGGACTCACCCTCATCACTTGTACTTAATTGTTTATTTGGAGTAATAAAATTTACCGGGGAAACTCTTTACCCAAAAAAATATCTATTGACATCTCACTCCGAGATTGTTGACATTAAAAGGTGGTAGTCTGCTCCAGCCTTCGATCACTAAAACCAAAGTGCACCAATCGAGTCTAGAGCCAAAAGAGATCAATATATAGAAATCTCATTAGGACACAATGTCAAAAATACGCCTGTTGTTCACAAATAAGAACACAAGTGTACTAAAGAGTCCTACACATTATCCTTGTGATCTTGCCAGAACATTTAGAGTGATCTCTTTAGCATTTTACAATGATGAATGTAAATCCTTCATGTGTCAACATCAAACAGCACTGCGGTAGGTGACATGAGAGATCTTGTAAAAGATCAAACATGTGATAACTGGAAATCTAATGCGATCCAGACTTATGATTTGACGAGAAACACCTAATGTAAAACGGTCCTCACGGAACTGGAGGTTAAAGTTACCAAAACACGACATGTGAATAAGACACTCGTCTATATATGCTTCTTTAGTGTTAACCCTTATAAATGCAGGTACCGACAATGACGTAACTACCTCATTCCAGTTCTGTCACATTTATAGCCACATGCTCATACATCAAACATCAAAGTTAATTACATGATGAAAGCTCAAGTACATGTCATAATACTCTTCAGCAACTCAAATAATCATAAACTTTCTCAAAGGCAACAAGAACAAGTTACCAGATCATTAAAGTCAAACAATGAATTATCACTTTGGGAAAGATTGTTAGCCTTGTTGAAATAAGGGAGATCCCTAGCTTTCAAGTCATGTATGAGCATGTTGGCCGGCAAGAGATGATGTAAGATTTAAAGATCTCAGAACTCAAAGTCAAAAGACAAAAGCTCAAGATCAAAAATCACAAATTATGAAGGAACAAGTCTACTACAAACAAAGATCAAAACCAAGACACAAGACCGAGAAAAAGGCAAAGAGTTCAAAGTTAAATCTTCAATAAAAATAACCTCTACATTGGGGGAAATTGCTAGCCTTAGAATTATTAAAGTCAAACAAGAATGTATTTGGTCATCTAAGTTAGTGTCGGTCTTAATATTGTAATGTTATGTAACAGACTAGACGGGTATACGAGCTTGGACATTAAGCTAATATCGTCTATGTATCGGGCCTTAAACCCAACCAAAAGCCAAGCTCGACCCAAGTTAATAAACCCTAGGCGCCATATTCTTAGTGTCCTATATAAGAAACCCTCTTCCCATGTGGAGAAGGTGTTGGTTTTCATTTATTATAATAGAATTCCATACCGTCCTTGATCTCCTCTCTCTCTTTTCATTATCCTTAACCGAAATTCATTTTCTATCATATCAATCGAAATTCATTCTCTTACTTTCTTTCTTCTTCTTTTGATAGTGTTTTATATTAGTTGTGTTATGGATTAGTTTTGGTTCTTACAGAGATGTCAATGTGTTTGTAGTAGGTGACTATCACAATTGTTTATTGAAGTTACTGTACATTCTATTTTTCACATAGTTACATTTTACTGTAGCATCTATTTTTTAAGGGAATTGATTGGCACACTCATAGATTTGATTGAGACACTCAATGTACAACCAGTTTAAGCAGTGTATATTTACAGTACAACTGTTTGATGCACATTTTGAAGTGTCCCAATCAAATATGAGAGTGTGCAAATCACCTAATGGGCTCAAAATGAGCTAAATGCCTTACTTCGATGCTCCTCTCATAAATGTATATTTTTTATACTCTCTTCGTCCCAAAATTATTGTCCCCCGACAAAAAATACACAGTTTAAAAAAAATGCATTTATTACTGCTTTCTCTTTTTTACTTTTTGACAGAATGACAGTTTTACCGTTAGCTAATTAATTAAAGTTTTCTTTAAACTATGTAATAATAATTTCAAACAAGGGTAATATAGTAAACTTGATCAAACTTCTCTATCTAGTAGTAGACAATTAAATTACGGATAAAGTAATATAATGGCATATAGTGCAAAAAAATCAGAACCACGGTGACATTAGCAAAAAAGAAGTTTACACGGCACGCAGACAGATTTTGAAAACCACAGAGACAAAATTTGTAGTTTAATCGCATCTCAGTTACTGACACGCTCTATGTATTATTTTCTCCAAATAAACAACCATTTAGCTTTTGACATTACCACATGAGATAAGTTTATAGTCACAAAAAGCTAGTATTATATAAGATCCAAAGGGTGGGGGCAATATGTTATAGAAATCAACATTTCCTACCTCTTCCACACTCTCATCCATCCAAAAGGAATCTGATCAAACTTGTTCTTCCTCTTATTTCTCTATATTCTCACAATTTCAATCTTGCTACCAACACAAAAACATAAACAAAATCATCTATTTCTTATCTCATCTTTACTGACTGATTTTGGAATTTTGTGTCAGTATAGGGTGTGATGGGTGTGAGCACTAGGTGTTCCCATACTTCTCACATCACAGAGATCATCATCACCAGCTTCTTCCGTCATAAGTTTTAAAAAATACCCTTGTTTATTGTTCCATATTATTATTCTCATCAAGTTTTTATTACTTTGATCTAGCTTGTGAAACATATAAAAAAGTTCTGCATGGTTGATTGAGATTGGAGTACTTGTCAAGTTTTGAACACCATGGCTGCTAGAAGCTTTCTTTATGGTGGTGCTACTGGTGATGACGGTGCTGGTGGTGGGTCAGTTTTTATGACTAACAAAAGGGTTCATGTTGATTCCATTTTTGCTCCAAGATCATCTTCTTTTCAAGGTAATTATGTTATTATCATGGTTGACTTTTTTCAGTTGACTTTGTGTTGTATGTTTCTTGTTTTGGTGTAGATCTAGTTAACTGAAAAGGTGTTTGATTGTTTCACGATGACTTACTTGATTAACTTTTAGTTTCTAGAAAAATGATTAGTTTTATGTTAAGTACGTAATCATTTTTGAGTTTGACTTTTTTTTATCATGTGACTTGAAGCTTTATGCTTATTATTTTGCAGAAGATTAATGTTTGTTTGCTCTTTCAAATAGTTCCAATAACAATAGATCAAAAATATGTTCTTGTTTTATTTGAATTATACATGAGTTTGAATTAAAATACACATAAATCTTGTATCTTGGTGGTTGACTTTTGTGAAAAATACTTCATTCCTGATTTAATTTAAACAGGGTTTACTAAAGGTTTATTGCTTAGGCCGGAGGGAGTCGTCACCATGCCTCACCATCCATCCTATCCATCCTGTCACCTCACACCTCAGCTTTCTCTCTCCTCTTACTTCCCCTCACCATACATCTCACCCAGTTTTGGTCACCACTAGGGCGAACAACCAACCGAAGGTTAAGTGAACATTTCATGGACCACCATTCGGTAAAAAAAGTTCGTTCATGTTTGTTTATTTATTAAATGGACGAACGTGAACACTGATTTACGTTCGTTTAGTTAAGTGAACATTTCATGAACCGTTCGGTAAAAAGTTCGTTCACGTTTGTTTATTTATTAAATGGACGAACGTGAACACTGTTTTACGTTCGTTTAGTTAAATGAGCGAAGAACACAAGTCACGTTCGTCGTTTATGTTCATGAATGTCCGATTAGGCGTTTATTAACGTTGGTTTATGTTCATTATCTTTTAATTGTATACTTTTAAATCTTTAAATAAAACAACACTTATAAAACATAACATTATGCATAATTTGATAATATTTTATGTTTTTTTCTACGTTCATTTATGTTCGTTTAGTTCCTTAATAAACGAAGATAAACGAACATGAACAACTCATTTTCTTAATAAACGAACATGAACAAGAAAATTCGTCCGTTTAAGCGTTCGTGTTCCTTTGTCCGGTTAAAATTAAATGAACGAACGTAAACAAGACTCCGTTCGTGTTCGTCCGGTTCGTTTACAGCCGTAGTCACCACACCTCACCTTTCATACCAATTTTTTATTTAAATATTTTTATTCATAAACTAAAAACCTAAATATTAACGTAAACGTACGAAATTAAAAACATAAAACGTATTAAAAACTTTTATTCATAAATTAAAAACATTAAATAGACTTCAAATATTAAAAATATTACATTTAAAACTGAAATTAAATCGGCACGAAGGTTTTGATGCGCTTGTGACGATCTGATGTGCCTCATAACTTGTCGCACTTGTGTTTTCGAACCATATTATGTAATATGATGCATGTATACATCATATTCATTATTCTTTCATTTTTCATTGCTCGTGCGGGATCGGCTAGTATAGCTCATTTCTTCTTCAGAACACCAAATGCTTGTTCCACATCTTTCCTTGCCGATTCCTGCATTTTCTTGTACCTTATTCGCTTGTTGTCATCATGAGATGGTTCTGGAATCGTCTTAACGAGTGACGCCAATTCCGGATATATCTCGTCAACAAGATAGTATCCCCATAGGTAAGTTACGTCGTTAGCCACAAAAAGAATCTCTGGTGCTCGTCGACTATTCCTAATAAACGACACCGCTCTTGTAAGAAAATTAATGTTCCGGGTAACTTCTTGTTCTTATGAGTCGGTGAACAAAAATGTATCGGAATCCATTTCAATAATGAGGAATGAAATATATGTTGTTTGAGTAAGAATGTGAGAAGATGTGTATGAAAATGGTGAAGTTTATAGGTATTTATAATTGAAAAATGGGGGTAAAAAGAAGGGAAAGGTAAGTAAGTCTACTAATGCTCGTTCTGGTCTTTCGGTTAAACATAATGTTAGATATGAGCCAAAGGCGACTACAACTGCACCAAAGAGGGAGCTACTTATGTGGGTAATACATCTCAATCTTCATCTATGTTGAAGACGACTGGTAATTCGTCTAAGAAAGATAATCTCTCCATGTCTATTTCTTTTTTGTGTCTTAAATGATGAAGAAGATGTTGAAATTGTGCATGATGAATCGGCTAACTTAAACACAAAAGCTGGTGGAAGTTCATCTTCACGGCTGCTGGTGGTTAGCTTGTTCAGTTGTGTCATGTGTTCTAGTTGCATTTAATTGTCTCTAGAGTTGTAAGAGTTTATGGCATGTCATATGCTCTGGTTTTAGGTGTTTATCAAGCTTTTTAGCTTGAGGTTAATGTGGTACTTCAGCCACATTCCATTTGTACTTAACTTTTTCGGTTTTAATATACTTTACCGGGGTAACCCTTTAACCAAAAAAAAAATGGGGATAGTGTAATTTTCTTTTACACTTCAACGGTATAGTTAAAAAAGGGGCCCACAAAATAACAAACTCACGCTAGGTGAGCCGATCACCATTTGAGTGCATCTATACCACACCTCACACGTGAGGTTGGTGTTTGTTTTTGGTGTGTCGCGCGTGAATGGGCAACTCACGGGGTGAGTTCACGCCGACTCCCTCCAGTCTTAGAATAGCAAGATTGTTTTAACAATTTACTAATAATAGTAATCATACTCTGAAATTTTGTCAAAATCAGCAACATACTTAGGTTCTTTTACAAGTTATAGTAAATCTAAGCTAAGCTACTTTTGTCGTTACTGCTATATGGATGAAAGTATGTTAGTATAGTTTGTAAAAGGAAATAAATGTTTCTTGCTAGTATTGACAACAGGAAATGTGTTGGTAGTAATAAAATGCAAGTACTTTAGTGTCACTTCTGATATTCGCAATAGGAAGTAATTAACCCGTTGAATAACAATCAAGTTCTTCAAACGTTATCTGACTATATATCATAATCTTGGAGTCATAGACTGCTTGAACTAATTATTTAGGAAAATGTTTATTTATATCTCTTTAGGTACTCGATCAATGGTTAGCTTTGAAGATAGAGGGAATGGATCTGGGGGACAGTTTTTCCAATCATTTGATCATGAAGACAACGGAGATGATGAATACGATGATTACCTTCAGCAGCCTGAGAAGAAACGGCGGCTTACAGTTGATCAAGTTCGGTTCTTGGAGAAAAGTTTTGAGTTAGATAATAAGCTTGAGCCAGACCGAAAGATTCAGCTAGCAAAAGAAATCGGGTTGCAGCCTAGGCAGGTTGCTATATGGTTTCAAAATCGCCGTGCACGTTGGAAGACTAAACAGCTAGAGAAAGACTACGATGATTTGCAAGAAAATTATAATAAGCTCAAAGCCAATTATGAGAATCTTATTAAAGAGAAGGAAAAACTGAAATTCGAGGTAATACTGTAATTTAAAACATTGAATATATGGTTTTGATGCATACAATTTTCTAAATTTAAGTGAATTTTTGTTTTAGGTTGATGAATTGAGCGATAAATTGCTACTACAAGAGAAGGGAACATCAGATTCATCAAGTACTAAAAGCCCGTTTGAGTCACTACAACACAAACAGATACTTGATCACACTTGCGAGGATGATATATCCAAAAACATGAAAATGGGATATGGGCAGGAGGGTAATATTACCGCAAAAGAACTAGGTGATTCATCGTATGCATTTGAACAAGAACAAAGTGAAGGGTCGTTAGATGAAGAAAATAACTTTAGCAAGATATTTCTACCTTCTGTGGTTGGTTACACATCACCAAAGATCGAAAATAACGAGTATGTGGACCCACAATCGGTAAATTCTTACTATCTTGGGCTCTCTGGTGATGATCAAGCCTTTGGCTTTTGGTCTTTCTGAGTCAACTCAGCAGTACATACTCGGTTGAGGTTCCAGTAATTAAGTCTAGAAGGGAATAAAAATCCAACTTTTTGCATCTTGAATCCAGGAGTAAGTATGTTGGTTTGTGTTTTATAAGTTTTCTTTGTCTTCTTTATGCTTTATGTTGTCTTGATTTTCTGCTGCTATTGTAACTAAATATATTTCATAATATCATTTGTAAACTATGTTGGACTGGGTATGAATTACGCCATAAATGTATATGATCTTGAGTTATTTCACTCTCAGCGGTTGTTAGTCAGACTATAGGAGACTGTAAGATAAATCTTATCTGACTAAACAAACGTTTAAGAGTGACAAGTCTTGCATCATTACTTTGTCGATTTTTTTTTCTTTGGTTTTCAAACCTCTTAACTTATTTAACTTGAGCGAAACTGTAGACATCACCTTTATATACATTAATAAAACATGTTTGTCGTTTGAAGGCTTCTTCCGTTGATTTGAACTACTCATAGCGCGCCGACACACTTATTTCTTGCTATAGATAATTCAAAACCTTTGAGAATCGTTTTGGTCTTCGTGCGGAATTTCGCTGAACATAATGGTAAGAATCTCATGGTTGCGTAGCTATAAGCTAATGGTAGACCGAGTGTAATGGTTCGACCTTCACATTAGTGTCACGTCAAGATCCACTCCTATCATCAAACCCTTGTAGTTTTCACCACATTTCTTACCATTTACATATAACAGTTTTACCACATACGAACGTCGGAAGACACGCCCAATTTTACTCTCTCATCACCGAACCCTCTTGATTTTGTTCAGGCATGCTTCAAAAGTGAGTGAAGTGGTGATCGACGCGTGAAGTTGGTGGTTGGAGCGTGATTATATGCATTGTTAGGCCCAGGGCCGTCTCGTTGATTTCGGTGGCCCTGTGCCATGACTACATAGAGGCCCCATTAAATATCAAAAAAGTAAAAATATCGACTGATAATACGTAAAAAATATTAGATTCCAAAAACATTAAAACAACGATACTAAAAGAAACGTTTAACCGAGTTAAAAGCATCAAAATTAACTATTTAAATAGTGCGATTCTTCTAGCATTCTTAAAAGCAAAGTTGTTGATTAGATCGTCATATTTAATACTCTCTAACATGTCATTCTCAATAGCTATCTAATTAGTATTACGGTGCTACCATATATTACTGTTAGATATTAGAAAAAGACTCGGTCACCCCGTGTATTTTACTGTTTATTATAGCTCGTAGTTTAACTAATTAAGAAGTAGCTAAACAATTAACAATTAATTTGGAACATAAAAGATTAAAAGGTTATACACTAAAAAACAAAAAACTAAATAATAAGTTTGAAACATTACCGGGTCGATTAAGAGCAAAAGATTTAGATCGATTGTAAATATGAAAAATATATCGTCGCAACTCCTTTCTCCATAAAAACAGATTGCCACATTATACATATAATCATTAGAGATGTGCAGTACTGTTCATCTTAAGCACTGTTACTCGCCCAACCCAAATGTATTAGCCTAACCCATGTTTACTGGCCCATACTAGATCACCACCCACCGTATATCAATCCAGAACCATCTCCATTTTCATTAACATTCTCGAACCATCTTCTCTAGTCACATGCTACGCATTCCCAAAATCCTCCGATGTGTGATGATTCAGGAAGGTTAGTACCATTTCTTCTAACTTTAGTTTTGCTATAATTTTAGGTCTACTGTTTCAATTGATTTTATGTTCATTTGATGAGTGCTTCTAAAAAACGAAATTGATTCATGTCCAGTTATACAAAAGTTAGAGTTTCTATTTTGTTGAGGTATTTTTTTTAATATTCTTAAGATTTGGTTAAGACTATTTAATTGAGGGGTTTTGGTGCCTCTGTGTTTAATTTTCTTGGTGATTGGAATTGGGGGTTTTTGTCCCCTAAAATTTGTTATTTGGATGTAAATGATTTTGTTAAAAAATTTGGGAGTTCTTTAAGAATATGTGGATAAAGTTTTGATTTTTAGTGTCAATTTTGTTGTTCAGGAGCTTAATGTGCACGAGTAACCAAGTAATAGAGGTAAAGGCATATCGCATCAGTTACCAGCCAGAGGTAAGGTTTGAAACTTTTTGCTATTTGCTTTCCAGTGTGACATACTTTTATAACTCATTCATGAGTATGCTACAAATTTATGTATGCATTGTTTTATCTAGTTATGCTCAACTTTTTAGGTTATTTTGAGACTAAAAAACATGTATTTCATGCATTGTCGGTATGACATAAATGTTCCTCTTCGAAAAAAGCAAACCCTTAGGGGCTTGGGTGTTGGTTTATATAAGTGTTTCTTTGGTATTCCATAGTAACATGTTATAAATGCTTAGTTGTAAGTTTCTGTGTGTCGATGCAGATTTTAAAGGGAAAAAATAGCATAGGTAAAACGAACTGTAAAATTTATATGAGTAGATAAAGTAAGAAGACTAACCGGTTGCTTTCAGCCAACCTTCGTGTTTCATGTACGTTACTTAATATTGTGAAGGCGAGTGGGATTCTGGGATCTAGAGTGCTTTAGAACGCAAAGGTATGTCTGTTACCTTTATCTCAGGTTTGAATGACCTTACATACAAAAATGTACCTTAAACATTTTGTTTAGAATTCGAGTACTAATATTGCATTTTTGTTTAAATCTAAAGCTCTATCTATTTTTTAAAAATTATCGAACTTTCAGTGTCCTATTTAAAGAGAAAAAGTTTCTTTAAACCACTGGGTTACCGATGTTACTTTATTGTTGGTGATCAATGAATACAGTGCAATAAAAAGATCAAGTCGCTTTCATGAGAAATGATATAATGATCCATGTAGAGTATCAGGAACACCATACATCCTCATATTTGGTATTGTAGAAATCATGTTCTCTCAAATCTCAATTTAGGGAAAGAACGTCGTTTGCTGCCTCAAATGATGCTATTTATACTGTATGCGTTTGTAAGTTTTCTCGCCATAAGATACCAACGCAGGCCTGGTATTTTGGCGGGGTTACCTTAATCGAATTATTATTGTAGCCAAGGTAACTTGGCGAGGAAACTTGACCCGGGCTAGGGTTGAATGTTGACTGCAATTTACTTGGCTGTGATGATCTTTCAAATATGTCGTGTTGGCGCGGATAGTGGAAGGATGGCAGAGTGCGAGAATTGCTCGCCTCAGCAACCTCCACGAGTACAGCCACTGCATTAATTAATCTGAGCCAAATTGAGCCATGTCCCGTATTTTTCTTTGGCTGATATTCTAGAATGTTTACAAAATGATATGTCGTCTTATAAGAGCTTCACAGTCTCGCAATATAAGATTGAATGCCATAACTCTTATTTGTATTTTACTTCTTATTGGTGCTGCTGGGCTATGGTTGCAACCACAAATGTTGTTTCGTTTTGCATTTATATTTGCAGACATCAGTCTTATACTTCATTTGGCGGTTGAATGTTGATTGCATTTTACTTGGCTGTGATGATCTTTAAAATATGTTGTCTTGCCGCGGATAGTGGAAGGATGGAAGAGTGCGAGTATCGATCGCCTTAGCAACCTCCATGAGCGCAGGCACATCATCAATTACTCTGAGTCAAATTTATAACATATTTTGTTTGAGATTTCCCGGCTACTGGAAATGATAAGCATTTCTATCTTCAAAATATTATCCTATATCTATTATTATATTTTCATTGTTTTATAATACCTTTGTTTTGTTAACATGTATTGGTGGTTGTGCAGGGTACACCAGCGACGGTTATAAGTTTGCTTTGGTGGAAAGATATACGCACCGTGGGGGGTCAACACTCGCTGTCTTTGAATAGTATTAACGAAAGCTTGCTGGTAATTATTTCACGCCAAGATAATAGAGGAGCTCCCATGTAATGTCAGGTATAAAGTAAATCCTGGTGGTGAATCTACAAAGAACATTACTAAAAAAAGATAACTAGTTCCGTGTTAACATGTATATGCGATGGTAAATACTTCTATCTTTTCTTATGGACATATGTTTTGATCATGCTACATTCTAGATAGATATGATGAAATTTTATTGATAAAGTCACGTACTAGATTAGTAAGAAAAAAAAAGATAACTAACAGCCCAAATTGCTACTACCATTGTCACTAATATGCTGTTTCAGCCCCATGGAATGTTACGGATTTCAGCATACAAACATAAATAGCTAAAATTACCCACGTTATTGTAAAGATCTTTGCTATGTATCCATTATAAAATATTGTTCATCGGCTTATGTTTGGGTCCTGAAATTCGTAATACTCACAAATCTGAGCCTCAGTTGTTATTATTATACACCTCTCATTGAAGTGTTGATTACAACGTTGTTATCTTGTTAACAGCTACACTTTCCATCTTTCCTTAGCGCATTCCACCAACCACTTAATGAGAGAACACAGAACAGGGTATCTCCATCCAATATAAAAAGGCATGTATTTGTGTTTTTGTCTTGCTGCTTGCATTTTCTGGTGATTGCAGGTTGCCCTGTTGATTGCATCTTGCCACAGCCGAACCGAATCAATGGTCAGAAATGAGAGGAAAAAGAAAGCGCAAAGTTCAAAATAACAATACTCAGTTTTTCAAAAACAGCAACGTTGAGGTAGGTTGTACGATTACGAAGCACGTATTTTGAAATAAGAGGAAACAGATAATGCAATGTAGGTAATAGTGTTTGGATTTGATTCTCCTGTCACGAGACATAATGGTGTTTGAATTTGATTATGGTGTTTGATTTGATTATGATGTTTGACAAATTAGATTATTTAATGTTTAAAATTGCAAAATGATAAAAAAAACCTTTTACATTGTCAAATCATGCAAGTGGAAAAATATTCATAAGGATAAATTTGTAATATATTATATGAAAGTACATCACGTTTTGTGGCAGCAGCTCCTATGCTACTTTTTGAAAATCACGTTTTGAGCTCTTCTAACTGCAAATAATCAATTATCATATTTGGTTTGACAAACATTAAAAGTAAATTATTCACGTTGAGAAATCGTGATAATCTAATAATCCATTTTATACTGCAAAGACAAACACCCCCTTATGTTTATTATATCTAAGATTCGATTTATATAGAATCTTTTTTGACCATAATTTTGAAAAGCTGTTAAACATAACTAAGTGGTTGCAGGAGATAATCTTCGGGCATGATTTTCCTTTTGTCGCATCTACTACGACCCTTGACTGATGGGACTGCCACCCCCCACAAGGTACATCTCGCGCTTATGCGCCACTATAACTATCCGAATCATTATGTGATTCGATTAATTTGAAAATTACTAAATCAAAAGACGACAAAAAGAAATAGCTACAACATTTATATAAAACTATAGTGCATATATATCATGCTTCAGGTCAAATCTTACGCTTCAAATGATCTTCCATTTTGCAGCATTTTGACTGGTGTGTATTGTGTCTCTTTTCGTAAATACCTTTGGCTGTTGATTTTTAATATCTATTTCATCGATACCTTGCTTTTTTCATGTAAGGCTATTTCCTGCAATATTTCAGGGGTCGTTTCTTAATACTAGAAGAACTCACCTACAAAGGGTCTTTGCGATGACAACGTGTTGATTGTGCAATTTAGAGATGACCCACCATTCAATCAACAAAACTGGATTTTGCAATAAGCGAGATTTTGTTCTGACAACAAAGATGAACAGTTTCAGTTACCATCTCATCAGGTTGGTATCAAGGTTTAATTACCTCTGCTATCTCGATCAGTTTAATTACCAAAAAGTTATGCTTTATTTCTATTTCAATTTCTTCATTATAAATTTTTGATTTTTGTATTCAATCATTCAGATGTAAACATGGCAAAATGGAAAATTTTACGGCTAAGAGCTATTAGGCTACTTTGTTTCCATGGCCGTGGTTTTGAGACGGTTCGGTGGCAAGTCTGGATCCGTGATCCGAAGCTTCTTGACCGAAGCATTGACACTAGATCGAATGAACTCATCGGCTCGGTTTAAACTTGGTGAGTTTTATAAAGATGAGGGTCCATGTGCATAACGGAAGCGGTTGATTGTTTCAAGGCTGCAAGTATACTTATGGAAACAGATCCAGTTGAGCCATTTAGATGACTAGAATTTTTTTTGAAAGGCATTTCGACGACTGGAAATGATGGAAGTATATATATGATGTTGTAACCTTAGAGAAACATTATAAATTGTTAACACATAAATTAGTTACAAGAGGAGAGACTGATATCAATCACCCTTTTTGATTTTTACAAAGTTTACCCTTAACCTAAACTTCAGTTCTTATGTACCATCAACAAAAGTTATAGTTAGGAAAAATCCCCCAACCTGAAAGCGACTCACAAAACTATCTCGGAAAAATAAATAAGTCCCGCAGCAACACACGGGTTCTATGCTTGTTCAGATATATATTAGATTAACAGTTAACTGATTAACTAATAAAGTAATGAGACACATTCCAATTTTATTTATTTGGGCCTTAGCCCTTATTGGACCATAAAAACAAATTACCACATTCAGTTATCTATGCTTTATTGCTTTATATAGTACACTCATATAGTCATATACTCAATCTTTAAAAATAATTATAATTACACATGTATATACAACAAAAGATTTCAAATTTGGTGGCCCTATTTTGGAGGTGGCCCTGTGCACATGCACGTGCTGCACACCTCAATAGCCAGCTTAGGCCTGGTCTTAACATTTTTATTTTTTAGAACGGTGATTTTATTAAAAAAAACTAGCAAGAAGCTAGAAGAAATTACAAAGTAATACTATTTGAATGTTGTATCCAAGTATTCCAATTAAATTTAGATTTACATCGAATAGAACACCAAGTAAAAGATAATTGAACTAAATCGTCGAAAAGAAGCTCCATTCGAGGAAGCTTTTCGCCAAAAATGAAGAGATTTTTGAAACGCCACAAAAGCACCACAAAACATAGCAAACGCCTTCAAATACATCCTTTAAACCCTTAGACATTAGAATATTATTAAACCAGCAAAATCAATCCTTATAAGAATGAATGTCAATATCAACAAGCTCCCACTAACGCATTAATTTACTCCTAACTTGACGAGCCAAGGAGCACGAGAAGAAAATATGAGAAGTTGACTCCACTGATGCGGTACCAAGGGACAAAGATTAGAAGTAATTTCTACTCCTCCAAGAGACAAATTCAACCGTGTAAGAAGTTTGTCCAATCGAACTCTCCAATAAAAAATAGTAATCTTGATGGGAATAGCTTTAACCCATCTAGTAGGAATGTCAACCTTTGGTAAGAACGAAAATATTAATCTTATCATTTACATATGGCATTTTTTTCAACGGCGGAAACAACTTTAATATAACTAACAAGAAGCTAACAAGACTTACATGGGTTTAGAAAGACCAATACAAGGGTTACAAATCCATTCAATCCATTTTGATTTGATTTTCTTTTGCCAAAATGTGATCAGTTTGTGCGATGAGAGTTTGATATTACTTAAGATGAGCTGTTTGTTGGGCCGTTTTGTAGCAAAAACCATGTCGTTGCAGAATCTTCATAAATACCAAAGAGCGGTTTGCACCACTACATCCAAGTAGTTCTATAGGCTGCCTGTGGGACACGAGCTGTATCAGCAAGAGTGATCGCATCCTGAAGAGTAGCGATTGATATGCTATTAATTTGCCACCAATCAAGGACACATTTCCAAGTATATGCTCTTCTGAATCAATCGCCTCATCACATATTTAGCAACGAATGAAGTGGAGATCAATTCCTCTCGAGTCAGGTTTAATCTCTTTGTGAGAAGTTCTCCAAGTGAAAATGTCAATTTTCAATGGAGGAATTATATTCCATCATTTACATATGGCACTTTTGGCAATTTGTTCTTAAGCACATATCACCAATTTGTTCTTAAGCACATATCACAACAAACTTTAATTTGTTTCGAAACCTAAAGCTATATACACTAAATATTGAATACTTGAAAGTTCATTAACAAGAAATTAGTATTTTGAAAAACATAAATTTATAATATGATACTAATAGATTATACGGATGCATTATTAGTGGTGGATAGGGCTGTAAACGAACTGAACGTTCAGTGAACATTTCATGAGTCGTTCGGTAAAAAGTTTGTTAGGAATCGAGAAAAGACTCGACCACTTCCAATATAGTATATTGTAGCTCGTAGTTAAGCGTTCGGTTACGAGAAAGCTAACCGGGCCAAGTCCAAGGAATACGAAGGCTTAGCTGGCCGCTTTAGTTACTATATAAGCCTTCTCCATCTTATGGAGAGGGTGTTGGTCATTTGTAAGAACTCCCATTTATGTTATTTTCACTTTCTCTCTCTACAAGTGTCAACCGTCCTTTCTCTCTTTAGTTCTTTCTTAGAAACTCATAGGATTACTTGGTTTGTGATATCATCAATTGGTATCAGTCTGCATGGGGTGATTGTGTGAGTTTGTGTGCGTTTGTTTGATCAAAACCCACGGTTTGATACTTATTTTTTAGTTTGTACGTTTTTCTTGACAACAAAATTTGTTGTGTTTAAAAACCTTAAAGTTTGTGTTTTTAATACAGTACTAGCTTAGATTTAGTTAGAAGTACAAAAGGTTTGGATCAAAAACGTCAAAAGTGTGGTTTTTAGTGATTTAAAAAGTTATTTTTCCAGAAAGTTTGAAGGTTAGAGAAATGTGTTTAAAGATAGAGAAATGTGTTTGAAGATCAGAGAAATGTGTTTGAAGGTTAGAGAAATGTGCATTTTACACTGCGTAGAGAAATGTGGGTAGAGAAATGCGCGTAGAAAAATGTGTATAGAGATTTGTGCGTAGAGATTTGTGACATTTCTTCATATAGCGATTTATGTAATACAGGTTACACATTCCATAGCGATTTGTTACATCTCAAGGAAACAAAATATTGCCCAAATTTCTCCTTCATAGCGAAATGTGCAATAGAGAAATGTGTAATAGCGATTTGTGTATTTCTCTGCCATTTGTGTATTTCTCTGCCATAGAGAATTGTGTATTTCTCTGCCATAGAGAATTGTGTATTTCTCTGCCATAGAGAATTATGTATTTCTCTGCCATAGAGAATTGTGTATTTCTCTGCCATAGAGATTTATGACACAGAGGTTTGTGACATTTCAAACACAAGTTATTTTCAACGGTTTATCTTTGATTAGTAAAATCCCGTGAACTATTAACTTAGTTTCCCGGTTTAATCAAGATTAGTAAAATTTCATGAAATAACAAAGACTTAATCACTTATAACAACATCACTTTAACACAATAGTCATCAATCACTGATTCAATCTAATCATCTAAATTTACGTTTCAAGTAATTCAATGATGAGTTTATCAAAAGAGGGAGAGACTTTATACAGTCAATCAGTAAAAGAAAGTTGCATGGTATCTTTTTGACTACTTCGTTCACACCACAAGGTTCTTTCAAACAACGACTTAAAAGGAACTCGAATCGAGGGAGGATTCGAACGGGCATTTGCGACACTCTTTGATCAAGATGTTTAGACTTTCACAGGCATAATGTTACTAAACTTGGATTAACTAGAAAAGAAACTTGACAAAGAAAGAATTTTAAGAAATTGGATCCTTTGATGCTTTTAGAGTACTAATGACACAGTTTTAGACGTTCATCAATTCACGATTCTTGTTCGATAATGATGATGGTCTAGTGATACGCAAGTACTTTATAACATACACTCGAACCGATGTTCACAATTTTGTGTTACGCTGATCCAACACATGGAATCTGTTAAGAAGTCAATTGATGAAAGAGCACAACATAAACGAGAGTATGACAGCAGGGCGAATGAAAGAAATATGCAGTCAAAAGAGGGAAAGGTTGATTCGAGTAAATCATTGGATGCTAGTTTAGTTGTTACAGAATGTAGTGGGACAAAGTCAGACAAGCAGGATACAAGCATCAGTTCAGTGAATTATATCACACATGTTGTGGATGCAGATATCAGACCAGTAAATGACCAAGTGCCATTTGTTGAGGTATAATTGACTGCTCAACATAATATACTTGCTAATGAACAACATCATTCTGTGCAATCTGAACCCATTTATGACACACATCTGTTGGAAAAGGTTGATAGCAATACCACTCTTGATTCAACAAATATGTGTCACAGGGGAGAAGTGATCGACCAGAATGCTGAAAAATGTCAAGTTACAAGTCCTTTACTTGATCCATTAACTCAACCTAACACAAGTGAACAATCAATCCAATCTCTCGAGTCTGAAAATATTTCTCTCAAAAAGACCATTGCCCAATTTCAAAAAGATTTATTAAGAATGGAAGCACATTGTGTTAATCTGGAACTTAAATAACAAAATCAAGCTTTAAAATTCAGGCAACATGGTCAAATTTTGAATGAAACAAGTAATAAAGCCAAGATTAAAAGGGAAATTGAGGTACTTGAAACAATCAATATCGAATTGGAACATATTGTGGCTAAATTACTTGCAGAGAATGAGAAGTTGCATAAGGAAATTGAGCATTTGAAACAGACTTACAAAGATCTTTACGATTCTATCAAAAAGACACGAGTTCAGACAAAAGACCATAATGACTCACTGATTGCTCAAATAAATAATAAGACTGTTGAATGCTGATTTAAAAGCTCAGATTCAGGAAAAGGTTTTTGCGAATGTAGCATTGAAAAACGAATTAAGAAAGTTAAAAGAAAATAGCATGGATACTAAGTTTGAAAAACCATCAATCTTTGGGTAACCGATTTTACAACCACCCAGAAACCAATAAGTTGTTAGAAAACCGAATGCGTTTAAATCTAAACGACCTAACTTTTCAAAACCATGGTTTGCCTCCCAAGTTGATGTGAATAACGTTTTGTCAAAACCAGTCACTCCTCATTATTTGCCTAAAGTTCGAGTATATGTGCTTGCAAAACCTCATCACGTGAATATTCAAGAAGAATCGTATGGTTCAAATGATATGGCTAATAATCACTATCTAGAGGAAGCTAGGAAAAAGACACAAGAAAGAAATTGTTAAAAATCGAGAAAAGACTTGGTCACTACCAATATATTATAGAATACCTCGTAGCGTAATATTTAGAAACTTACCAAGCTAACCGGGTCAACATAAGTCATCCTTATGTGTGACCGGCATAAGCAAGGTATAAATACCCCTCTTCACACCTTGGAGAGGGTTGGTTGTTCATTTGGTTCTTTCACATAATACATTTTCCTTTCCTTTCTCTCTCTAAGTGCTACAACCCACTTTCTCTCTTTAAACTTTTTTTCTTGCTCATTTGTTAAGTGATTTGATACATCTACAATTGGTATCAGTCGCCACAAGTAGCATGGACTTGCCTTGCTGCTTCTGCTTCTTCAGCTTTAGTTTTGCTGATAGACTTACCTAACTTCAAAGCAACGTCTAGATCATCAAAAATAATGTTGTCATCAACAGAAATTGTACCTTTCTTCTTGACCACTCTTCTACTAGCAGTTTTCCTATTGGGTGGTTTTGGGTCTGACTCTTCAGACACATCGACATCTGCCACATGAGTATATGTAGTCTTTCCTTTATGACCCTTTACCTCTGCTCTTCTTGGGAGGAATTTGACCAGTATAGTAATTGATGAACATCTGATAAGATTCAGATTGTTTAATTGCTTCTGTCAGCATAGTCTCAGGAATAGGAAGTCCATATTCTTGATAATCTTCACCTATTCTAACAAACTTCAACCTGCTTACAATACCATCATCCTTAATTGTATGATAGTGTTGATACTTGAGGTTGGAGAGAGAGTTGTGTTGCTCGAGGAAGTAATTGATGATGACCTTGGTGAATCGGGGGAATGGCATATTTTCACGTCTTGATCTCTTTTCCTTCTCATGGTCAATATGAAAATCAAGGTCTTCCCAAATCAACTCAGGATAGTCGACATTTTCTCCTTAGAAGATGCCCTATAGTATGTCAATTCTGGACTTTCTAAGTTTGTTATTGTTTGTTGTCTTTCTAGAGAGACATTTATTGATTATTGCTGCCATAGTTCTCCATGGCTGATGCATGTGATCCACAAACATGTTGGTGTGCTTGTATAGTGGACCTTTATATCCAAGCTTAATGAGAAAAGCAAGTGTAGCATCATCATATGGTACATCAGTGAAGTCTACACCTTCCAGTCTTAGACAAATATCAAGAATCGTCCTAAAGACATCAGCATTGACCACACACTTCTTGTTGGCTAAGAGGGATTCATAAGAATCTGTGCCTTGAACCTTCTTGATAGTGTACCAGAACTGCTGCATAAAGATTTATGGGACATCTGCAGATATGGTGAAAGCCTTAAAGCACTTGGAGTTCTTGATAAGATCAATAACCACTTGAAATGTCTCGTCCTTCTGTGGTAATGTGGTTTCCAGTCTAACATTAGTAGAGCTAATCTTAACTCTCTCAGGGAATGGACCCCATTTTTCATCACGACCATCAACTTGTTGTGTTTCTTGAGAATACAGTTTATATACACAACAAATATATTTAATTACTAACTTGGTTATCCTTGATGATATGATTGATCTATGATTAGGTTTCATGCAAACGTGACAGAATTACTACACTTTATGAATAAGTCAACTATGGTCAATTGTCAAAGTCAACAGAAAAAGTCAACAAGACATTTCAAAGGGAGCTTAGGACACACATTCAATCAGAGAGCAAATAATGAACATTCAAGCATAGCAAGTTATGAAACATGACACCATAAGCAAGTATTACACAAAATTTAAAAAATTTGGGCAGAGTTTCCTTTTATATTTTGACATGTTTCGCTCGAAATGTAACCTGTCATGTTTCGCTTGAAAACTGTCTTACATGTTTCGCTTGAAATAAGTATTACATGTTCGCTTAGAATAAGTGGAACATGTTTCGCTTAGAATGAGTGGAACATGTTTCGCTTGGAATGAGTGATACATGTTTCGCTCAGAAAACATGTTTCGGTTCATTCAAGCCCAACATGTTTCGCTTCATTCAAACAAAACATGTTTTGCTTCATTCAAAAATCCTAAACCAAATTTTATCAAACATATGCAATCAGGAATTCATTCTTAACTACACAATACATGACTTATCATCACAGAAGCAATAATCACAAGAATTAAACCACTTTTTATGCTTGATAAAAGAAATTCGAGCACACATAGGAGAGAAACACATGGCAGACATTATAAGGGCCATTTATAGGACATATGATACTCATTTAAGGGCCAAAATTAGTTTATAAACACACTTAGAACATCACACGAGCAATTTTATACCATTTTAGATCCAACGGGCTTAGAAATACGACTTTTCTAAGTAAAAGGTTTCTAAGGAAGCAAGAACATGTAACAAGGGTATAAGAACGCATCACGGACACTTATTAACGCAAACCCATGAATATTCAGCCATAAAACACATGTTTATCTCACAAATGGTTGAGATATATCAAAACCCGTTTCACACGCATCTAAGACGCACCCTATTGATCAAAACCCCTCAACTAACTGGACAAAAAACCTCAACTTTTCACTTATGAACCCTAATTCGTTTTTAATTGATTAAGAGTGCAAAAATGAGATTTAAGCTAATTTGTTTTACCTAGATGATGAGGAATGAACTATGAACGAGTAGATGTGAATCTTTTGCCTTGAAACCAAGTTTGAATTTTTGATTATGAAGGAAGCGAAATGTGTAGAGAGTATTTGGGGGTGTTTGGAATACTTAAAAAAATGTGAGTGAGAGCAAAATGTGTTTAAACAAATATAACCGGCCAAGATTTGATAAATGGCAAGAATGGTCCATGTACTTTATGTCTTATTCTATTTTCATTTTAAACTTATTCCTAAGTCTAAAGCTAGGTATAAAATTGACATATTAAGCCCCTAAAGTCATACACTTAGCTCCTAGGTCCTAAATTTTGCCATTTCAATCCCTAAAAGTTAAAACCAATAACATCTTAAGTCCTTTTTGGGTTAAAACTAATATTAACTCCCCTTTTAAAATATAATCCGTTATTGTTCAAAACTTTTTTCCATTTATTTCGAGATAACTTTTTGAAAGATCATTTTTGAAAGAATTGGACTATTTCTCCCCCTCAAATAATGTACCGTTTTCTATTTAAAGAGCCGTAGACATTGTTTGAGTGATAGAAAATTCTTGAAAGTCTTTTTAGATGAGAACTGATATGTTTAATTATTTTCCAAAACAACACCAATAAAAACAAGATTTCTCTCGTTTTACATAAATAAATGCACTGACACGTACACTTGTTTGATTAGGAAGCACGGGTTGTGTTGCAAAGTAAACACAAGCCTTTGATGAATATGGAGTAATTCATTCCAGAGAAAAAATTCATTTCCCGTTTTGAGGTCAAGTTTTCTTTTTGACGAAATACTTGCCTTTAAATTGAAGACCGGGTTGCTATCTGAAATAATAGCAAGCCATTTGACATGTTTTGAAATCTATTTGAACTTCTGCTCGAACTTCATTTACAACCTCGTATCTTTATTAAATGACATTTCTAAGGCCGTAAATGTTATCGATTTTTAAAAGACATGTCAAAAACACCATATTTTTATATTTTTTGATTTTTTAATTTTGTATTTTCTTTTTATGATTTTATATTTTTATACTTTCTTTTTGAAAAGTTTATATAAAATGAAAAATCTTTTTGGGTTTTTCTGTTTTTCTTATATACATATGATACAAATGATATGTGAAGAGTTTACCACCATTACTCTTCCTCTTCATCTGCCAGTTTTTGCAAAGTCTCAGGAGACATACTTCTCATACCAAGCTTGTTGATGAGAAAGTCAAGTCTTTCTCGTGCTAAAGGCTTAGTGAAAATGTCTGCCAACTGATACTCTGTTCTCACAAAATACAGCTCAACCACCCCGTTCTCCACTTGCTCCTTGATAAAGTGATGTCTAATGTCTATATGCTTGGATCAGGAGTGTTATACGTTGTTGAAACATAAAGCAGTGTCACTTTTATTATCGCAGTACATCGGTATCTTGTTGAACACAAGGCCATAATCAGTTAATTGTGATCGCATCCAAAGTATTTGAGCACAACATCCTGACAAGGCAATGCATTCAACTTCTGTACTGGATATGGCAGTGCTCTTCTTTTTCTTTGATGTCCACCTCACCAATCTATCACCTAATAGCTGCATACTTACAGACTTACTTTTCTGGTATGTTGGCAACCCGCATGGTCAGCATTTGTAATAGCAGTAATATGTCCTTGCCTTCTCTTCTAATGAACAGTGTTAGATCGACGGATGCAATGGTGATACGAATAGCCTCGAGTTATGCAACTGGAGTAAAAGATTCTTCAAAGTCTATGCCTTATTCCTGACGATTTCCCCTCGCTACCAGACGTGCCTTATTTTTCAACACACCACCCAGTTCATCTAGTTTTACCTTGTATATCCACTTTAAGGTAATAAAAAGAAAAGTTTTATTAAAACTTAAAATTTGAAATTCAAAATTTTCCCCCAAAAAGGAAGCTTCTACACCAGATAAACATTCCCACAAAAAAGACAAAAAAGGGAGCGGGTGGTCTAGGTGGCGGCCCACATATAGGCTTGGAGATCACACCTTATATTTTGGGATCGCAGGGACGCCACTAGTTATCGTTATTTTTCCCTGTCTATAAATACTGGTCCACCCCTTACTGAAAATTATTCCTCTTTGCACGAAATTTTTTAGTCTCTTCTTTCTCTCTCTAAATCTTCTTTCTCTCACTAAAACTCTTGATCACTAACATAACCTAGATCTTGTTTCAGTGATCTAATTACTTCTTCTCATCTATTCCCTCTCATTCACATACAAGAGAAGCACACTCGTAATTCGTCAAGAAATACAAAGTGTTAAAAAGTGATCTCTCCTCTTTTCTTCTATGTTCTAATAATCTCTATTTGTAATTATCTTGTGTATTTGTGTTATTCGGGCTATTGTGTAGGACTAATGTGTAGTTTCTTGTGATGTGTGTATATCTTGTGAAGTAGTAGATTGGTTCTAGCTAAGATTAGGACTCTAACATTTTAGCTTAGTGTAGAAAAATTAATGTAAGGCAATGTGTAAACGGTTTTCTCCACATAAAGGGAGCTTGTTGTCATAGTGAAATCTCAAGTCGATATTTACTCAGGGAGTGGAGTAGGGCGGAGAGGTGTCTTTCGTAGTCCGAACACTATTAATCTTTGTTGTCCTTGGCTTTTAGTTGTTTCTTTCAATTATATCTTGTACATTATTATTGTTGTTATCTAGTTTAGTTTAGATAGTTAGTGTTGTTCATATTGTAAATTGGGTTTAACCATATATCTCGGATATAAATATTTGAAAGTAAACTTTTAAACACTAAAGAAACTTGTAAACTATTCACCCCCTTATAGGTTTCATAATTGTATAAGAGCAAGGTCAATCAAGATTTTTAATATATATTGTATTTTATAAGCTTGGATCGATATATGTGATTCGACAAATATCCTAGAAGGGCAATCATGCAAAGGACCACCACTTTTTGAAACCGATAGTTTTATTTATTGGGAAAAATAGATTTGAGAAATACGTTAAATCAAAAAGATCTAGATCTTTGGGCATGTTATTACTAACGGTGATTTTAAACCATTATTCAAAATCCGAAACCAAACTTGTGAGGTCTTTGTCCCTTTTGAAAAAACAAACTGATGAAACTTAAAAGAAGGGTTGCGAAAATTAAAAAATAATTGTCGCCAAACTATGGTTATTTATAATGGCTTTGTCTAGAAAGATTATGAAGATTTTTTATGGTAATACGGAAAAAGATATTTGGAAAGACTTTGGTAATAACCCATCAAGGTAATAATCAAAGTCAAGATTATAAGATCGACTTTTGGTTCAACATTATGAACAATTAGTCATTTTCAAAGACGAAATCTATGATTGGATAGTGCTCTTTACTAGTTTTGATACTCATTTATTACTAGTCTTAAAGCTCTTGATGAAGGTTATTTCTAGTAAGAAACTACGTGATAGGTAGTTTTCTTAGATCTCTACTTCCTATATGGAGTGCAAAGGTGCTTTACATTTAAGAGTCAAATGACTTATACTTCGCTATCTCTTGTTGAGTTATTGGCATACTTTAAGTCATGAGTTGTTCATCAAGTATGTTTTCGAATTAGTCTAAGCAAAAGTTTGAAAGGAAATTCTCTTGCTTTAAAGGCTAAGAAAGAATCTTGTGTATGAAGAGTGTTTTAATTGCAGGAGTGAAGAGAAGAATTAAGCAATGGCGGTATGAGACTTTCAAAGATGAAATTCTTTAAAGAAGAGGTGATTCGCTAAGTCATACATCGGACATCAAAAAGACGTTTCAAAGATGTCGTGTTGATAGAACGGTTAAAAGTGATAGAAAATGATTTAAATGCGGCGACCCGAATCATCTTATTGGGGAATGTCCAAAGCCACCGAGAGACAAGAACCAAAGAGCATTTGTTGGAGGTTCTTGGAGCGATAGCGGTGAAGAAGATGATAAGAAGGTCAAAAACGAAACTTGTCTTGTAGCTCATGCATCAAGTGAGGTATGTTCCGAATCATCTTACTTTAGTGATGAAAACTCATCAATTGTGACTTAGCTTTAGACAACGAATATGATAAGTTATGCAAAATGAATCTAAAGATAATCACTTATGAAACAAATAGGTTAAAGCTATAGAATAGTCTAGAAAACGAGCTTAGAGAATTAAAAGATAATTACCCACACTAAGAAAAACAAGGGAGTTGATCTCGATTGTGCAAAGTGTCATACGCTTAAAATTGAGAATGAAAAACTCAAGAAGAATCCACAAAAATTAATAAAATTTGAAAAGAGTACACATTGCTTAAATGAAATGTTAAGTAGTCAAAAACCCTCCGGTGATAAATTAGGTTTAGGGTTTAATTCATTTAAAGCATCATCTAGTTGAACTAAGGAAATAAAATTTGTGAAAGCTCTGAAAAAGGTGTCCTCTGATGAAGGTCCCATAAATATGGGCGGCCCCCAAAGTACCCTGGCGGCCCCCAAAATAATTATGAGACCGCCACCAACAATGCCTAGATCTGAGAAAGTGTGTTTTTCAAATCTATTTTGGGGTCCTGACCAAAACACTATAATTGTTTGTAACAAAGCTAAAGTTCCGTTGCTAGTGACAATGAAGTTAAACAATTCTATAAGCCTTTGTCAAAACCCGGAGTTGGATTTTCAAAACCAAACTTTAGATCAAAACTCCACCTCCTAGAAAGAGTCAATAATATTTTCCTCGTGCCAAAACACGCAACCAAAAAGGAACGTTGGTCGAAAAAAATAACCTCCATGGCTTTCTCGTAACTTGGAACAAAATTCCTCGTCAAGGTTATATGCCATGGGAAATGTGTTCTTCCATTTACATCATCCCAACTAATTGAATCAAATGCAAGGATGTTTAGCTACTTAACATTTTTGGGCCCATGAGATATTGGCGGACCAAGTTTTGAGTTATTTGTCTTATTATAAATGATATGCCTTGGAGTCGACTTGGACTCCAGATACGGATTAAAGATAGAGGATGCTTAAACACATGTTGGTAAAGAAAGTTTTCTCACGTACAAGCATACAAGGATGGTAACGTCATTTTTAGGTGGAATGTAGTAAATCTTCACCGGGTAACAACATTGGCAAAGGTTTACGTTTCAAATGGACTCTCTCAATATTGATTATGATAGAACATGTTGATAACTTAGGATTTAATTTGCTAAGTATAGGACAAATATGTAACAATAAGTGTAGAGTTACTTTCTCTGAACATGTAGTTTGAAATTACTAAGGATGGTAAAGTCATGGGTTAGAGGTTTTAGGGAAGAGAAAGGCTTATATGTGTATGAAGTTAGGAATAAGCTAAAGACAAAATCTATATTGCAATGATTGATGAAAATTCCACTATGAGGATTAGGGAGATTAGGTCAAACTAATATGCATCTCATTCAATCGTTTAGCTCTATGGAACTAGTTAGGAAACTAACTAAGTTTAGTTTGATCAACATTTTTTGTGATGGCTTGCAAAAATGGGAAAACAAGCTTACGCTAGTTCACAATATCTAAGAATAATTCTCAACGACTAATGCTTAGAACTTCTCCATATGGATCTCTCTCGGTCAATCTCGCCCTTTACTAGTTACGGAGGAATTCCGTTACACTTCCTATTCTAGTAGATTGACTACTCTAGGTATATACTTGGATATAGTTCTTTATGGATAAGCCGAACGCTTTCGATAAATTCTAAATTATTTAGTAGGAAAATCAAAACCAAACTAGGTGTTCTATAGTGTCAAAAAGAACGACACGGTGGAGATTTGATAATGAGGTTGCAATTTGGATGACTTTTGTATGCCATCGGTATTACACACAAAACTTCTCGGTCACGCACTCTCAATCAATAGGCGTGGTCGAATATGGAAAAAAATAGGACACTTCATGAACTGAGTTAGGACATGTTGATTGAGCAATCGTTACCAAAAAGTTTTGGTTGTAACGCCGTAGATACTTCCACTTAAATTCTTAAACCGAATTCTAGTAGAGTCATTTAGGAAAAAACACCTTATGAACTCTTGAGAGGTAGGAAACCTACTCTTGACTATTTTAGAGTGTTTGGAAGCAAGTGCTTCATATTAAACACCAAAGACTACCTTACCAAGTTTGACCCAAAGTCATACGAAGGTGTCTTTTTAGGTTTCTCCCAAACAGTAAAGCCTAAAATCATTCCTTAATAAAAATACTAGGAAAATCGAGAATCACTAGTTGGACTTTTGATTGAATCTCCTCCACCCTCTAATACATCCCTTAGTGGAATGTGACTTAGATGAAGAAGAAGCTGTTAGGGCAACCGAAAAGAAAAACCTAGAAAATGTTGTTGAGGATGAAACACTAGAAATTGACGAAATAGTCAATATTAAGGAATCTAGGAACCATCCTTTAGAAAATGTCATAGGAAACCTTAACCAAAGAACCCTTAGGTCACAAGCTCAAAACCAAAGTAACTTCTTTTATTTTATATCAACTATAGAACCTAAGAATGTGAATGAGGCTTTAGGTGATGAAAGTTGGATAGTCGCTATGCAAGAAGAATTAAATCAATTCATTGCTAACGACGTTTGGGAGTTAGTTCCACAACCTAAGAATATGACAATCATAGGAACTAAGGTTGGGTGTTTAAGAATTTAGAAATAAATTAGACGAGAACGGTGTTGTTTCTCGAAATAAGGCTAGGTTAGTTGCTCAAGGTTACAACCAACAAGAGGGCATCGATTATGATGAAACTTATGCCCCGGTTGCTAGACTTGAGTCTATTAGAATATTATTAGCCTATGCTTGTGCCTTAGATTTTAAACTATTCCAAATGGATGTAAAAAGTGCATTCCTAAACGGTTTCAATGAGGAGGTATACGTGACACAACCTCCTAGATTCATTGATTTTGAACAACCGGATCATGTTTATAAATTGAAGAAGTTTGTTTATGGTCTTAAACAAGCACCCAAAGCTTGGTATGATTGTTTAAAAAAGCTTTCTCCTTTTTAACATGAATTTATAAAATGAGGAATGGTAGATAACACTCTTTTTTTACTCAGAAGAAAACAGGTTCAAATCTATACATTGTTTAAATATATGTCAATGACATTATTATTCGGATCAATTGTCAAGACCATGTGAGATGAGATTGCCAAAATCATCGCATGAACGAGATCGTTCAGAGTAATGAGCATGATGTTGAAATTAATCTTTCTTACTTGGATTACAAATAATAACAAATGGAAGTTGGATTATTCTTTAATCAATCTAAGTATATTAAAGAAATGCTTAAGAAATTTTGGTTCTTGAAGATTTCTAACCAATTGAAAACCCCATGTCCTCCAGATACTAAACACACAAAGATAAGAGTGTGTGTCGGTAGTTAGTACAAGTATCGAGGCATGATAGGTAGTTATTATACTAACGGCACAGTAGGCTCGATATCATGTTTGGTGTCTGCCTGTATGCACGCTTTTAGAGGATCCCAAAACCTCTTACCTTGAAGCGGTTAAGCGTATCTTTTGATACATTAAAGGCACTATGCACATAGGATTATGGTATCCTAAGCGGGACCACGCATAGAAAACCATATGTATGTGCCGACTTTGATCAATGCGGGAGATTATGTAGATTCGATAAGTAGCACTAGCAGGTATTTGTACTTCGTAGGATGGTGTTTGACATCTTAGTTCTCGAAGAAAAAACCGCTCTTGCTATGTCCATCTACAGAAGAGAAATACGTAAGCGCCGGAAGTCATGTCAACAAGCACTATGGAGGGAAACAAGCTCTCATCGACTACGACGTAGACGACTCGATGGAAGTTCCATCATGTGCGATAACAAAGCGCGATTGACCGTAGCAAAAACCCGGTTGCAACATTTTCTCGTACAAACACATTGAAATCTTTCGCGTACACCACTTTCTTTCGTGTTAATGGTCCAGAAAGGACATATCTCAAATCAAAAAGGTGTCGTACATTGACAATATCGCTGATCATTCTTACGAAACCCTTAATCGTGAATCGTTTAACTATCCTACGTCTTGGTTTAGGAATTAGGAACACCTTCCATAATCACTTTAGTCTGGCTTATCCTTCTTCTATATCAATTCTAGTTCGTGATGTGTTCCATTCCGTGTCGTGACAACTTAAATACTTCATCTGAAGTACTTTAAGCATTTTTAATTCGCGAAATGCAAATTAAGATGTCACTCATCTTTGTAAAATTTTCGTCAAAAACTGAGTCCAAAACCTTTCACTGAGGGCGGCCCCCATACCATAGGCGGCCCCCCAATATATTTGGGACTGCCAGACATTATAGGACCGCCATCATCAGACTCCCATCTTTTACACTTAACTAAAAATATTCAATTTACAAAACCAAACACACCCTTTACCCTCGCTGTAAGTGATGAAAAACGAACAAAGAAACTAAAAACTCAAAATTCAACACTAAAACTATAATTGAAGATCAAATCAACACATATAGTCATCACAACATCTTAAAGATCATCAATTGTAAGTCATTTCATCTATTTTCTTTCAATTTGAGTCTAGGGTTCATGATGAACACCAAAAAAAATTAAAAATTGGGGATTTTCAATTTTTCTTTCAATTTCATACAATTAGGACTACTAGGATACAATGTATAACTAATATGCTTCCCATAGACATAGGATTTGCATATATTAGTAAGCTTGTAGAAAAATTAATTTTGAACCAAAACCCTAATTTTATTTCAAAATCACTCACGTTATGAACACAATAAAATTGTATTATGCATTGTTAATCCAACCTAAAAACGTTTTCAAACACATGCATAATGATCTCATGAAACAAGCTTTCGAGATTACATAATTTCATATGTATTTTTCGAATTGTTGGTTGAGCAAATCAAATTAAGGAGCGGTTGGGTTTACTCTTTAGGATTTTATTATTTTTTTTTTTTGGTCGAGTTAATCGTTACTCCACATTTGTTGCATATAGGCACACACTAGACACAAACTTAAAACTTCAATACAAGTATAAGAAATTAAAATATGTTTTTCTTTATGTCATTTTAGGTAACAATGCCTCAAGTTACCGGACTTGATCATCAAAAGACACGAAACTACATACCTCTCATATCAATTTGAATTTTAATCAACCCTTACTAAACCACAATTGGCAAACCTTGAAAAATGGTACTTTCATGAGGGAAGGGTTGTGAGTCAATATTTCAAAAATATGAGTCATATTCGTGTCAAGTTTGAGTCAATTGGTTTTGATTGTTTGTTAAACATTAACGAACAAATTGTACCTCGTTTTGTTCTCGAGTTTTATAGTCAACTCACTTTTACCTTTAATTCTGAGGGCCACTTTGTTGTTAACTTTGTCATTCAAAACAAGTCATTCTCTTTCACTCTTGAGAAATTCGGTCAAATTCTAAAAATCCCCTTCCAAGGTCAAGCCTCTCACTCACGAATTGGGTCACTCGAACCACTTATCAATAAGTGTTACTGAGTAAAGGTCGTTATAAGACCACTCCTCCTCTCCAAGTGTCATCAAGTCGTTTATCCAAATTCCTCAACAAGGTCAAGAAACTCGTACCAAAAATAAGAAAACCATTGTCGTAGGTGATAACGAAATCCTACCGAGAGATTCATACTCATTAGAAACCTTGGGTTGACATTATTCGTGAAAACGCCATTTGTTTAGGAGGACAATAAGGATCATATCTCTGCTTGTCTTGTCTCTTGCTTTTATTGCATTTGAGACTTCCAATCCTTACCAATCTAGCAATTTTCATTCTCAAAAGAATGGAAAAGACTTGAAACAAACCAAAGGAACTTTTACCTTTATGGAATGCTTTTGACTAGATTATTCAAGCATGTTGTGTCCGTCTCTCCTGAGCTAGCATTCGATCATTTCCTCTCACATGATCGTAGCATGTATCTGCTCGCTCCTAATTATAAGGGAAAGACGCGAGAGATCAAGGCAAGAAAATACCTCGTGAGTCAAATGCTAGCTCCTCCTCCACCACTCAAAATCATCTTCTTTATCTCTTCCACTAGACGCCATAGTTGATGAAAATGATGATGAATCATTTCATTCCAACTCGTCCTCTTCACCTTCCCAAAATGTCTCTTCTTCCTCTAATGTTACCCCTTAGTCCATTTAAATCCCTCCCTAGGAAGCTATTACCTTTAATTACCGATCTCTCGAAACTATTAAATCTTCTAACACTACAATGAGATGCCTCACCGGGAAGGGTGAGGTCCATTAGGACAAGCCATCTAAGAACATGGATGAAGGGGTCAACACAAGTAAAACATGTCTTATATGTTTTTGAAGACATTTATTTCTATCTATATTTAATAGAATATTATAACTTCTTTAATCCTTCTATTAGGACATCCTTTCAAATTACTAAGATGATATTTTCAAATTTTATCATCTTACTAATGCTTTGCATGATTAGCAAATTATATGATTATTATATACGTATAATTCCCCTATTTGCCAAATGACTTGTGTGTTAGTTTAGAATCATATATCCCTGTTTCGATTACTTAATTTTTGAATTGAGTAGATGCCAAATATCACTAGACTTAAGAAAAATAAAACCTAGAAAATTTCATCTTTTCCAGAAAACGGCCCCATAATTTCAGGCGGCCCCCAAACATATTTAGGTCACCAGACATTATGGGGACGCCAACAGGGAGGAATAAATCCTTTTGAATTGGCCTCTTTTTATGTATCATTAACCTCTCTATCTATAGCCCTAAGCTGGCATTTCCCAGATTAGCTAAACCATATTTGGCACCTTCTTCTTCCTAAACCCTGCTTTGCCATCTTATCCAACCTCCCTCATTATTTAATCACCCAACTTCTATACTTCACCACCATCTTCATCTCCCTCAAATCTCCCTTCTTCAACATCAATGTCTTGTTCAAACAATAATTCCAACTTTTCTAGAAAACCTAGAATGTCCGTAAGACAAGTTTGGAAAAGAAAGACATCCACTCCAAAATCATCATCCACTCTTCAAAATGAATCACATCTATTCCATCCATATGTCAATCCTTAAATCTCCTCACCACCTTCTTACAACCCTCTAAGAGATGAAATGATCAACTCACTTTTTATAACCATCTCTACCATTATTGATACACACAACATATCCTTTTATGCCTAACATCAAGCACACATTCACTAACACCCTAAACAAATCTATCCACCATCTCATGGTCAAGTTGACTTTCACTCTAGATTTTGTCATTGTTGTCGATACTCTAGAAACCAATTTCATTCATTGAGAAATGAAATCAACTTCATCCACTTTTTACTCACTCGTCTCATACCTAAAACTCGCACTCATTTAAACCATGTTCAACCAACCTCACCATTCATCTTTTCTTTTGTTAATAATTCTACATGGATTAAACTAACCCTAATTTTAGAATAACGACACCACTTTTACTTATGGCATTACTATAATTTAAGATTTAACTGTTTATGTTTTAGGTCTTAATTTATGTTTACTTTGTCTTGTAATATGTATCATCTACTATGTTATTGATTTATATTGTGTTGAATGAAATTTTTTATAGTTTGAAATGCATGTATAATACTATGTGTATTATTCATGAGATATGTTGGTGAATGAATTCACTTTTGCGTGTCGACATTACAGAATTACCATTAGTTTATCATAGTCACATTACGCTTATTGAGAACTAGAATAGGCAAATATGTATAGGTTTAGAGGCGTATGGGCTATATATACCCCTCTATGGATTCCTAGACGGGGATGACGTCTTTATTGTTGGTGTGCGAGTATTTGTATCCTTCTCTCAATTTTCAATCTATCACCAGTTTATCTTCCATCTCATACTCTCTACTCATAAAATGGCTATCATGTGGTTTGACTCACCAAGACCACCGGATCATAGTTTACGTGAATCTTTCAATTGGTATCAAGAGCTAACCGGGAGTGTATTGTATTCGTGCGTGTTGTGTTTAGTGTTTTTCGTTGTGGTGTTGAGCTTATTGTATACGGCATACTTGAAAAAAAAAATTATGTCCACGTTTTCCTCACAAAAACGTTTTTTTTTCCTCTCAAACGTTATCTATAAAGTTTTTTTTTTGTTTCAAATAAAGGTGTTGTTGGATCTAAGGAAACACAACATTTTTGTGTTGTGTCTCCAAAATTCTAACATTTTTTTTGTTTTGAAAAGTGTCAATATTTTTGGTCGGCTTATAAGAGTTTTTTTGAAGTTGGTTTACATGTTTCGCAAGACTCGGTGCAAGAACAAAGAAGCACATTTACTTGTTGTTTTTCGTTGAGCTCAAAACAAGAACGAGTACATCTGTTGAAGGACCACCGATCTAGTTGTGAACCGATCTAGCAAATCCTTCATCCACCGAACGAGTTTCACTCTTTGTTCACCGAACCAGTCTAAACCTTTGTCAACCGAACGAGTAACTTTGTCCTTGAGCCGAACGAGTTAGAAAATTCTTGAACCGAACGAGTGGAACACGACTAGGACCGAACGAGTAACTTTGTCCTTGAGCTGAACGAGTTAGAAAATTCTTGAACCGAACGAGTGGAACACGACTAGGACCGAACGAGTGCATTCTCTTTTGGACCGAACGAGCAAAATTTTTGAAGACCGAACGAGTGAGAACCAGAAGCACCGAACTCACGAAACAAACATTCGTCAAGAGATCGAACGAAGTTGGACTCTTTAAACAGAACGAGTGAACAATAACCAACTTAAACATACACGAATTAAAAACCTTTTTTCGGGTTTTTTGGTTTCGAGTGACGTTTAAACGACATGAGACTTAAGACTATATATTGTGTTGTGACATCGTTCTCGATCAACGTGGTATATTTGATGTTACGGACGATACTAGTATGAGCGGGGTAATAAATCAAAAACGAAAATAAAACCCTAAATTTCATAAATTTCAAACGAAGGAGACAAGAAAAACGTGGGAATGTTTTGCTAGTATTTCATTTTATATGATTTTGACAATTTCAGCCCCTGGACTTTAAAGCAATTTCACCACTCATCCTTTCTTTATATTATAACCCTCTTTGTTAACATACATTTACACCGTTCATCGTTGTAAGCTCATCAATCGTTAACAAAAGCTCACGTACTTCATGTTCAACAACGATTTAACCAACAATTAATTTTTTATTCACGGTTTTTTCTTTGATTTAGTAAAATCCCGTAAAAGTTGATTTTTTTACGGTTTAAATCATAGAATTGTAAAATCCCGTGAATGTTAATTGATTTCAACAACACAACAAACACGATACATAACACTAAAAACGATCCGAATAAGATTCACTAAAACATCAAAACGGCTAAAGATTCGAATTAGTTGAAAGGTGATCACGAAGTTGATGTGGTATCACTTATTTGAGTTGAAGTGGCATTTTACGAAGGGTGTTTGTTTCTTATTTTATCTTGAAGTCGTGAGGGTTGGCTGGATGCGATGAATTTCAATGATTAACTTGCTCGAGCTTAATTAAGTTGATGACTTGGTTTATTAGTTTCCGCAGTCAAGGGTGGATGGTTGTGACCTGGGTTAACTATCAATTAAAGGAGTTACATTGGTTGTCTCAGTGTCACACGCTTAAGACGTTGGGATAATCGCAAGAGGTGATGAAAGTTCATTACTTTGGCCCCTAGGGTATGAGTACTTAGTGATTTGCTTGGAGCACAAATTCTCTACACGTTTCTTCAAACATTAGCGCAAGGCGTAAGTCACAAGAACGGGAAATTCACTTCAGTTTTCAAGTTTGGTATATCTGTTTACTTACAGCAGTGGTTCTTCAAATAGTTATTCATAATTGCTGTTCGGTAAATGATGCCAGAGAGAAGTTATGAAGTTTAGGAGATTTGATCAGCAATTGATTCTCACGGGTTAGATCTGAGCTAATTTATTCCTCACACAAGTACTCAAGTAAATGCGCGTCTAAGGTGTTGTTGATTTGACATGTCGAAACCAGCATGGGGAAGGAGAAGATTCCACTTGAGCCTTTGCCCTTCTTTTTAATTGAAATGTTGACATGGAAGCTTCTTTCTTGAGTTTTTTAAAGTTAGCCATGCCATGAGGAAGACAAATGTACTAAACAGCAGGAATATCTAGCTGCTTTAAAACTATGGCTTTTGGGTGCATTTCTTCAGACAAATGGGGGAAGTGATACCTTGAGAACTTTTGTATGCATTATTTGAATTTACCAGGGTGGAAGCAAGTGTGGAGATGAATTATTCAAAGCGTGCCTGTGAAGATACGTTTTGATCCAGTTTATTGCTTTTCCCCATTACGATCAATCATAAGCTTATTCTTTAAAGGAGCAGTAATATTGATGTGGTATCCTACCAGTTCCGCTTGGCAAGTACTTATTCAAGCTTGTAAGTAAGCTTTGGAAACTGCTCTAAGAAAGGATTGATAGTTTGGGGGGAGTTTAGAAGCTTCTAAATAAAGGGAATATGTGGCATGAATTAGGGGGAAGCTAATTTCATTGCAGTTTGGGGCGGATAGCTTTTAAAGCTTCTTAAATCAAGAATATACGGCACGATTAGGAGGAGTAATTCAGAAGCATCTCCTTAAAAGAAGTGTATGGGTTACTTAGTTCATGCCTACTGCAGTATTTCTCTACAAAGATAACAAAAAAGAGGATTCATGTTGGACGTGCAGACTGAAGTTTCAAACCTCGTAGAGACGTCATCAGCATATGAAGCTTCATGAAGTTCTTGTTCTTTATCATTATTTATTGTTAGGAAATTATATGTAAAGTATATTATGTATATCGTTCCCGTGTGGGGAAGATTGTTGGGAATTCACTTTTACGTGACGACATTACAGAATTACCATAGTTTATCATAGTCACATACGCAAGGACTAGAATAGGCAAATATGTATAGTGGTAAGGCGTATGCGGCTATAGAACCCTCTATGGTTACATAGGGGGTTGAGTCATTATTTTGGTGTGTGGAGGTCATTTGTATCCTTCATCCATTTTCCATCTAATCACAAGTTTCATCTTCCATCTCACTACTCTCTCTTACTAAAATGGCTATCATGTTGGTTTTTTGACTTCACAACGACCACCGGATCATTGTTTACGTGTATCTTCAAGTATTATTTGTCTTGCACTTGTAACTTCTAACTTTTGTATTTGTAGCAAAACAAATTTCGTTAGATCGATCCCTTGGTGCCCTGAACAAGAGGGAGCCATACATTAAGGGGAGTCTTGATATGTCGTCGATTTCTTTGCTTTCCTACACAACTCGGCATCATCCTTTTTGATTTTCAACAAAAAGAGGAGAAATGAAACAAAACTCATTAATAATGTGTATTATTAATTTTATACAAAATGAGTTTAAATTTTGTCATCATCAATTAGGGGTTGATTGTTAATACAATATTGTCTTAAAAACGTTATTTATATTTTCGATCATCTCAACGTTTTGATAATAAAAAAATGTAAAACGTTACGATTAAAATTAAATGTTTTATTAATTATTAATCGTTAAAAATTCCATTTTGTAATTTAGTGATCACTTAAGGTATGAACCAAACAAATCATTAAGCATGATTAGTGATCAAGAAAATATTTTTCTCTCATCCATTACATTTTTACAAAAGATTTTCACAAAATTAATTATACAAAATATTTCTAATTAAAAGAAAAGTTTTATTAAAAACTTAAAATTTGAAATTTAAATTTTTGGGATAATTACTTGAAAATGTATCATACTTGTCACTTTTTGTTATTGTGTGTATTGAACTTTTTTTTTCTTATTGTATGTACTGAACTTTCAAATTTCGACCTTTGTGTGTATTTTGTCACTATTCTAGCCATGTAAAATGACCATTTTACCTTTCGAATTTTGAAAAAAGTAAGGGTAAAATGGTCAAAAATACACACAAAGGTCGAAATTTGAAAGTTCGATACACACAATAAGAAAAAAAAGTTCAGTACACACAATAACAAAAAGTGACAAGTATAATGCATTTTCAAATAATTAACCCTAAATTTTCCCCTCAAAACGGAAGCTTCTACACGAGATACAACCTTCCCACAAAAAGACAAAAAAAGGGAGCGGAGTCTAGGCGGCGGCGGCCCCCTTATATATTTGGGACCGCCGGGACCGCCACCAGTTACCGTTATTTTTCCCTGTCTATAAATACTGGTCCACCCCTTACTGAAAATCATTCCTCTTTGCACGAAATTTTTCAGTCTCTTCTTTCTCTCTCTAAATCTTCTTTCTCTCACTAAAACTCTTGATCACTAACATACTTAGATCTTGTTTCAAGTGATCTAATCTCTTCTTCTCATCTCTTCCCTCTCATTCAAGTGCAAGAGAAGAACACTCGTATTCGTCAAGAAACGAAGTGTTAATTAGTGATCTCTCCTCCTTTCTTCTAAGTTCCAAATCTCTATTGTAATTATCTTGTGTATTTGTGTGATTCGGATATTGTGTAGATCCGATAGTGTAGATCTTGTGAGTTGTGTTTATATTGTGTCGGTATGGTAGATTGGTTCTTGCTAAGATCTTAGGACTCGACTTTTGCTTAGTGTTAGGAAAAATAATGTAAGCGAAGTGGTTGTAAAACAGGTTTCTCAGGCTAAAGGGAGCTTGTTTGACATAGTGAATCTTGATTCATGATACTCGGGAGTGGAGTAGGGCGAAGAGGTGCTTCGTAGCCGAACCACTATAAAATCTTGGTGTCTTGGTTTGGTTGTTTCTTTCCTTATCTCTTTACATTATTATTGTTGTTATCTAGTTCTAGTTTAGATAGTTAGTGCTTGTTCATATTGTGAATTGGTTAAAACATTTAACTGTATTCTAAACATTTTTGAAGTAACTTTTAAACACTAATGAACTTGTAAACTATTTAAAACCCCCTCTAGTTTCCACACGTACTTTTTCTGGTATCTTGGCAACTTACATAGTCAGCATCTGCAAAAGCTGTTAGAGCAATGCAAGAATCCTTCAAATACCACAGACCCATATTTATGGTTCCTCTTAGGTATCGAAAGATTCGCTTAACCGCATGTAAGTCCTTTTCGGTAGGCTTTGCCTGATACCGGGCACACATGTACACAACAAATACAAGGTCTAGTCTACTGGATGTGAGATACATAAGGGTGCCAATCATTCCCCGATAACGTATAGGATCAACGGCTTTCCCTTGTAGATCTTCATCCAGTTTAGATTTCTCCACCATTGGAAGTATTGCTGGTTCAAAGGTTTCCATACCTTACTTTTTAAGTGATTCAAGAGCTATTTTGGGGAAATTTTTTGGGTTTTAAAAAAAAGATGCCTTGGGACTCTAAGAAATATGTAGTCATGAAGATAGATGATAGTTTGCCCTTCATTCGCATCTTAATTTTGTACACATGATTTTAGAAAATGATTCATAAAGATCAGGTTTAGTGGAAGCAAAAATAATATCATCTACATAAATTTGTACCAGTAATATGTCCTTGCCTTCTCTCCTGATGAATAATGTAGGATCAACGGTGCCTTTTGAGAACTTTTAGAAGAGTAGAAACGACAAGAGCAAATCATACCAAGCACACGGAGCTTGTTTCAGACCATAAAGGGCTTTCTTAAGCTTATACACATGGCTGGGATTCTCTGGATCTACAAACCCGTCCGGTTGACTAACGTAGACCTCCTCGCGTAATATGCCTTTCAAAAGCGTGGTCTTCACATCCATTTGGTAGGCGACCATGTTCATATGAGCAGCGAATGCAATAAAGATACGTATGGCCTCGAGTCATGCAACTAGAGCAAAAGATTCCTCAAAGTCTATTCCTTCTTCCTGACGATATCCCCTCACTACCGAGCCTTATTTTCAACACACCTCCCAGTTTGTCTAATTTTACCTTGTATATCCACTTCAAGGTAATAATCATAACATGATCTGGGCGAGGTACCGGCTCCCAAACTTTAAGACGTTCAAACTCGTTGAGTTCTTCTTTCATGGATTCAATCCAACAGGATTCCGTCAATGCGTCTTTATAACTCTTGGGTTCAACGGAAGAAAGGAAAGCATCAAAATAGCAGAATAGAGCTTCATCTTTTAGTTGATGTTGAGTGGAAACCGGTCTAGAAGGATTGCCAATCACATTATCAATCGGATGATCTTTGGTCCATTTGTTGATGTGTTCGGGTGGTTGATTAATTGAGTGCACATTGTTTGGAATAACAACCTGAGTAGAGGATTCTTCAGAACTAGGTTCTGGAATTAGAAAATCAACATAGGGATTATTATCCATGTGTGCAACTTCAATATCATGGTCCGCTTCTTCAACACCGAGAGGAATAACTAGGGGTGGTGTTTCTTGAGTTGTTTGAGAGGTACTTGAAGATGGTGCATCTTGATCAATTGTAGTTGAGGAAGGTGTACCGGTTGAAACAACAGGTTCTGGTGTAATGACTGCCGGAACATGAAGATCAACACATGGTGAAGGATTAAGGTACTCATCAAACATTGGTTGAAACAATATTTCCCAATCGTTCTTTGTTGGTGGGACATACGGAGTTGAAGAGGGACTGTTTGGCACGAGTCCTGAACAAATTGTTCCAGGAGTCAAAAGTTTAGGCTCGGGTCCTGAACTGAATTGTTTAGAAGCCATTGCTGACAACTCATCAAAATCAACATGAATATTTTCAATGATTAAACGGGTCCTTTTGTTGTAGATTCGGAATGCTTTCTTTGCAGGAGCATAACCAACGAAGATTCCTATATCAACTTTCGGTTTTAACTTACCAAGGTCTTCACCGTCATTAGTGGGATAGCAGAGAGCACCAAAGACATGAAGATAAGATAAGTCAGGTTCTCTATCATGGAGAAGTTCATACGGTGTTTTGTTGTGACGTTTTCGGATTAATGATCTGTTTTGAGTATAGCAAGCTATCGCGACTGCTTCTGCCCTTAGAAATAACGGAGCCTTTGAAATGATCAACATGGTGCGGGCAACTTCCACTAAAGTACGATTCCGTCTTTCGACAATGATGTTCTATTGTGGAGTTCAAGCAACGGATGTTTGATGCGAGATTCTGATTTCTTCATAGTAAGCTTTCAATGTCTGATTGACAAAGTCAGTGCCATTATCAGTCCTGATGTTACGAACAGTTGTATTCAGACGAACTTAAATCATTTTGAGGAATTTGATCACGAACTCTGGAACTTTGTTGGGAATAAATCTTCATAAGAGTTAATTCTGCCAAGGTATAACTAACAGTACTAATGGAGTTAGTACTGCCAGTACAAACTTAGTACTGCCAGAGTTAGTTAATATTGCTAGAAGAAAGATTAATACTACTGATGGTCGAAGCTGCTGACTTGGAGATAAGGATGAAAAGAACTTGGCATTTCTAACCACTTCAGGTGCAAGCAGTACTAATAATATTAATACTGTTAATCCAGAAGTTAGTACTGGCACCACCAAAGTTAATACTGCCAGTACTGAAATTGGTACTGCTAGTTTTAGTGATGCCACAGTATATGCCTTTCTATCCACTCAACCACAAGGGTCTCAACTAGTTCATGAAGAT
>BQNB010040895.1:0-47101 GCA_026074375.1 Tanacetum coccineum | reverse complement strand
AGATTTAATTAGATTAAATTAGATTTTAATTCATAATAAATTCAAAATTAATCAAAAAAAATGTTTTTCTTTTTCCTAAAATTTTCTTTTATCGTATATTAGGTTTAGAAATTTAGTTTACATTTTTAGGAGAAAATTTTAGTAGGCTTGCTTAATTGTAGCGTTTTATTTGCTTCTCGTATTAGTTTTAATTGTTTAATTGTTTTTTTATTGTCCATTTTAATTGTTGCTTTTTAAATCAAATATCTTGCTTCATTCAAATCAAAATCCAAGTTTAAACGAAGTTTCAATTTCACTAGTCGTTGGGGAAACGACCCGGGTGATCAAACTTACCCGGTTAAATATACGTATATTGTATATGTTATATATTATTTTTGTAAGTCTTAACTTTTTACCTTGGTTAAAGGTGAATAGTTGGAATTTACCTAAGTAGTATTTTTATTATATATTTTATAGGTACGTAAAACTGTACATCAAGTTTTTAGCGCCGTTGCCGAGGACTAGTGTTTACGATTCCTTATTTTTAGTTTATTTGGTTTGAAGATCCTTTCGCCTCGGAAAGTTTCATTTTTGTTTTTGTAATTCAAAAATCCAAAAAAAAATCATAAAACTATAAAAGTAAAAAAATTGTTCCTTTTCTTGTTAGTATAAGTAAAAGATAAAATAAAAATATAGAAAAATTAAAAATATAAAAAAAATCTTCCTTTTTAATTAAGAAATAAAAGTCACCAATTGGTAAAAATACCAAAATATAACATTCTCAACGGAGGTGTTATCATAATAATTTTCGGTGAACTTTTTGGTTCCCAAATCGAACTAAAGATTTAACACTTGCCATTTGTGTCTCTACCAAGTACGGCTCACCTTGAAAAGCAATTTTCAAGAGCTACCGTGAAGTAGTTGATTATTTGGTTTAAGTCTCTTTCGTGTAACCGTTAAAATTCATTGCTAAAAAAAAAAAAAAAAAAATTAGTGTAAAGTTTTGCTTTTTAATTGTTAGTTTTTCTTTTTATGCGCACTCGTTCGCAATCTCGAAGACGTCGACAACAACAAACTCTTCCGGTTGTTGTTGAAAATTTTGATTTAGAAGAACCAATTGTCGATCATAACATTGTTCCAATGGCCGACAATCGTACGATGGCCCAAATGTTACAAGCACCCATCGAGGGTTATGAAGATGCTATAGTTGTTCCACCGATCAATGCTAATAATTTTGAGCTTAAACAACCTTTAATCAATCTTGTGCAAAGCAATAAGTTTACGGGTAGACAAGATCCCCACAATCACCTTCGATTTTTTAACAAGGTCACTTCAACGTTTAGACATCCCGAAGTTCCGAACACTTCGATAAAGCTTTTGCTTTTTCCTTTTTCTCTAGACGGTGAAGCCCGAGATTGGTTAGACAAGGAACCTCCTAGATCAATTCTCACATGGGACGACCTTGTTTCAAAATTCATAAACCAATTCTTCCCACCTTCGAAAACCACTTACTATCGGAATGAGATCATTACTTTTTACCAAAAACCAAACGAAACCTTCAATGAAGCATGAGAACGTTTTAAAGGACTCCTTCGTCAATGTCCTCACCATGGCTTTTCAGAATTACACCAACTCGATACTTTTTACAATTCTTTGAATTCAAACGATCAAGATGCCTTAGATTCCGCCGCGGGTGGCAATTTCTTAGACAAGATGCCTCAAGAAGGTTTAGCGATTATTGAAAGTAAGTCAAAAGTTTGTTACTCAAGGAGTCATGCTAATGATTCAAGAGTGGGTACGGATGCTCCTCTTTTGACTTCTTCACCTTCTAATAATTCTTTCGATATGCAACAAATAACCGCTTCTCTCGAGGATAAGATGACTATCAAGATGAACAAGATGTTGAATGAAATGAAAGCTTTAGTTGTTACTACTCCTGCACCCGTCAAAGCAGTTGAGGAAGTATGTGTCACATGTGGATCGAATCACAATTTTAACCATTGTCCATTAACTCGAGGTGGAAACGATTTTCCCGTTCTTCATGACAACATCCAACAATTTCAACAAACCGCAGCCGTTGGCCATTTTCTTCAAAGAAACCAACCATCCAATTTGGCAAGTCAAATGAAACCACCGGGTTTCAATCAACCGAATGTCCAAAACAACCAAAACCGTTATCAAGGAAACAATTTCAATTCAAATCAAAACCGTGGAAACAATTTTAACCAAAACCATCAAGGTCAAGTTTTTCAACCACCAACTAATCAACCACCCGGTATACCATGTTCCCACCCACTCATGCTCCTAGCCCCTAATTCCACGTGTTTCGAAAACGGATTTTGGAAAATTACGTCAAAGCACCGATGCGGTATACAGAATGTTCAGAATCAAGGTCAAAAATTTGGCAAACTCAAATGGCTAAGTGTCACGAGTTTGTTGACAAGTCTTTGTAATAATTTCAAAAATTCAGCTTCTACCTCAAATCCAGGAACTCTTCCAAGTCAAACCGTGATAACCCTCGTCAGCAAATTTAATGTATTACTACACGGAGCGGTCAAGATTTTTGGAAGAACCTTATGATTCCGCCTTGTTCCTACACCCGATGTTGCAACTTCCCAATATGAACTCCAACCTGGAGACTTCACGGAAAAAGTGCAAAATCTAAATTGGAAAATACCGCCACGATGTCCCATCTCCGGAGGAAGAAAGATTCAATTTTCATGGAAAATTCCCAAATCCAAAGCAAAGAAACAATTAATTGTTGAAATTAAGATCTTAATTCGCTCCAGACCTGATCGTATCCACCTAAACTTCCATATCCTGAGAGTAGGAAAATTGAGCGCAGAATAACCCAACGTGCTCAACATAGCGTTTTCTGATTTGTTCAAGCAACATCCGTTTAGAGATTGGATTGAAAGATGCTCTCGTCGAAATGTGAAAGTTCAACAAATGGTTAAGTTCATTGCTAAAGAACAAAGAGAAGCTCGAGGAGATCGCCATTACAACCGTGAATGCTGAATGTTCTGCTATCATCATGAATAAAGTTCCCGAAAAGCTCGAAGATCCGGGAAAATTTCTTATCCCATGTGCTTTACAAGAACTCAATAGGACTAGTGCTTTAGCCGATTCAGGAGCTAGCATTAACCTTTTACCTCATTCTATCTACAAGAAACTTGGGCTTGAAGCATTGACTCCTACTCGTATGACACTCGAGCTTGCCAATCGTTCGATTACTCACCCGATGGGCATAGCCGAGGATGTTGTAGTTAGAGTCGATGGTTTCACTTTTCTTGCGGATTTTGTGGTGGTTAATTTTGAGCCCGATCCTAGAGTACCTATTATTCTAGGAAGACCCTTCCTTCGAACCGCAAAAGCTCTAATTGATTTGTACGAGGAAAAATTGACTTTAAGAGTAGGAAAGGAAGAACTTGTTTACTATGCCGATAAATCTGAGAAAAACAAGGAAAAGAATTTTGTTCATGCCATTTCTATCATTGATTTTTCAAAAGACGATCCGTTTAGTGGCAGTACCACTAATACTCCTCCTCCTAGTTCTTCTCCGATGAAGACTAGTGATAATTTCGAGAAGTTCACCGATGAACTTGCTCCTCTTGATTCGTTACCACCGGGTAATGATGACTCGACTTTTAAGAAAGACTTGCATGAAGTAAATTTTCAAATTTACTCGAATACTCTTTTCGAATTCGATGATAATTTCAAATCTAGCAACGTGAATCCTCTCTTTGAAGAAAACGATAAGGATGCCGAGATTAAGTCTTCTTCTTCCTTTACACTTACTTCACCGGAAGAAAGTGAATTAGAAGCTTATCTTGAAAGAGATTCGATTCCACCGGGAATTAATCTTACCCTCCCTCCCACCTTAAAAGTTTCAAGTAGCAATCCTACTTCCCCTACTCTCACCGGAGAGAAGGTTTGGAAGACGCCGATGTTTTTCTCGTTGGTCCGATTTGTGTGGAAAATGATGACTCGAATTGTAATAAGGAAAAAGATAATTTGTCTCTTGGCAACTTACTTACATAAAAAAACAAAACCTCTTTCTCGTCCTCAAGAAGTTGGAGAAATCAAGGACAAAGAAGATAAAATTTCAAGTGATGTTCCAATCAATACCATTGTCATGCCAATTCAAATCACTTTTGATAATCCAATTGATTTTAATGATCATTTTTCCAAACCGAAAGATTTTCAAAAGGACTTAACCATTTCATTTGACTCTATCACCGAATCAAGTATTTTACCACCTCATTTGTTAGATTCTGACTCGCCTTTCACTGTGGAGTTGTCGGCTAGTGTTATCTTGAATTCTCTCGGAAACGAGGACAAAGTATTCAAACCAGGTATACTAGTTTATCATGCCATTCATGATAAAAATCTTGTAACATTGGAGGAAAAGTTAAAAGAGAACATTTCCTCCGGGACTCTTTTAGTTTTCAAAGAACCGTCATTTCTTCTACCTCTGCCAGAACCTCCAGATGCATGTTTGAAGAATGTTGAGCTTAATTTCTACCAAAACCAGAAGACGTTTCCTTTAAATGTTGAAGATGTCAATTCCTTCACATTTATCAATTGGACTTTTCTTCCATTCTTTACTTACACCAAAGAATCACCTTTGATTTTCTCCTTTAGAAGTGAGAATTTTGTTTTTGACCCCGGCATCATCACGTTTCATAATCCAGTGGTAGTTTCAATAAAAGTTTCTATTTGCTCTCCCTAAGGACAAATTAATTCGGGGATCGAGTCGAGCTTGCGACTCGGTGACCAAAAACAAGCCGCTTCGTGGGAGTTCACCCCATACTTATCTTTTATTTTCTCTATTATCCAATGTGTTGTGTTAAGAGAGGCTTGTACTCTTTCCGATTTATCGATGTTTGTTGCTTGTTTATTGTGATTTTTGTAGGATCGAACCAACAAATTTTTGAAGCCTCTCGTGTCCGGTTGATTTATCCCGTTCGACTTGAGCTTCTCATCCTTTGTGTGAAATTAGTTTAGGGTGATCCATATCCTTTCATCTTATCGATTAACGTTTATCTTTGCATACCTCATAAACGGCTTAGATTTTCGTAGAGATCCGACTTTAAACATTGAGGACAATGTTTCGTTTTAGTTTGGGGAAGGGAATCTATCGATTTGATGTTACTTGCTTTTTGTTTTGTTCTCACGTACCCATTTTCCCACAAAAATAGAAAAAAATTTAAATTTTTAGTCATATAAAAAAAATTAAGTGTTAAGACAAAAATGTAGGTTTTCCGTTGGTAAGAATAAAAGTAATTTTTGACCCGATCGAACGTGTAGAGTTTTAGCTTTTTCCCTTAGCAATTAATGATGATAGTTTGTGCTAGTCTCACGTAGACTTTAAACATGCTAAACTTGAATCATTAGTAAATGAAGACTTGTGCTAATCTCAAGTAGATTTTAAATATGCCGAGTTGGATTTCTGTATATGGATAAAGTGTTCACGAAATTCATTCATAAAGATTTTAAATTGGAATGAACAAGAATTTGATAGTGTTATTTATAAATCATGAATTAAACGTAGAATAGTTGTTGTCTCTTAAGCTTCATAAGTTTTAATTGTGCTTTTTCTCATTAGCTTGTTTCAACTCTATATAAATGTTTAATAAATAGAGTTGTATGGTTTTTTGGTTAATAATTAGCTAATAGAAGTTTTCTTTAGTTCCTTTGTGATTAGGATGAGTACACATCAGGAATACTTAATTTGGCATATTACATGTATCATAAAAAGAAATATTTTTCTTATTCCTTAAAGAGCCTTAGGGTATATGGGATAAGTAAAATTCAATAAAAAAATCAGAGACTGATAAAAGTTTGCTGCATCTTGCCGGCTCACAGCCGATGTTACAGCCTTCTAAAAGGTCGAGGAAGTTACCGAAGTTGAAATATGTTTGCTTACAATTTGTCGGGAGGTGGCTAAGTTGTCTGTTGCCTTCTAAAGGACTGAGGTTTAATAATGTTGCTTAATTTTTGTCTTATTTTGTACCTTAAAGAGCCTAAGGGTATATGGTGCAAATAAGATTGGTCCATTTATGTCTTAAAGAGCCATAGGGTATATGACATGAATGGTGCCTTGCTTAAGTAGCCTAATAAAAGCCAAATTTTGGTTGCCTCGATGTGGACTTTAATCTTAATGACATTTGATCTTTTGAAAAGGGCTAGGAGCTAATTATTACGTTCTTAACCATTACGCTCTATTTTTGGAATTAATAAGTATCGCAACAAGTCTTAAAGAGCCTTCGGGTATATGACTTAAGTAAAATCTTGAGATACAAAAGTAGGATTTGTGGGAAGTACACAATTAATATTTATGAGTAGTGTTAGTGTCATGACTTGTAATTAACAATGATCTTGTTTTTAAGCTTAGCATGGGAAAAGTGAAAAATCGGGGATGATGAAGTTATCTTTTAGACACTTAATTGTGCTTTTTGTTCTATGATCCTAAAAGTTACCAATGAGGTAATGAAAACAATACATTATGTCAACACAAATAAGTTGTAGTTAGGTAGTTAATTATCAAGAAAAATCATAAAAAGAGAAAAATCTTTGAAAATGGGAAATCGGGTGTTTTATAACTTGTGATCTCTTATCTCTCTCAACAAAAATCTTTGCTACTTTTCAAAGGTTTAGTTTGGGGAAGTTTCGAGGTATTTGGTTATAAGGCATGTGATATTGCGTGAGGACACACAATCGTTTAGTTTGGGGAATTTTGATAAGTGTAGAATACACATATCCGTTTGTACCTAAAATAACCCAATTAAACCCAAAACAGACCAAAAATAGCAAAAATATGCTTGTATTTGTGTTTTGTGTGTGCAGGTACGAATATATCAAAAATCACAAGAAAACAGTCAAAAACGAGCAAGCACGGACACGAGAATCAGAAGAGTACAAAAAGAAGCCAAAGAATCAAAGCCGAAGCCAGAAAAGTCAAGCCTCAGTCAAATCATGGTCAACAAAAGTCAACAAAACCCAAAACAAAGCCCACTTTTCTTTTTATAAACAACCACAAGGGTTAAACTTGCAATTCTCGTAAGTTATTTATAACTAGAAAATGGAGAAAGAACACAAGGGCCAAATGTGCAAACTTCCCAAAGTCCAACAGTTTTAACTGTCGAAAATGGGCGCGAAACCCATTTACTGTTCACCCATCGTCCCACCTTTCACCCCCATGGTAAAACAAAGGGCAAATAGAAATTGATGGGCAAAGAAGACAATTCAGGAGCTCACAAGTATAAATGAAGGGTCAAATCAGTCTTATCAAGGCATTCATTAGCCCTCTCTCAAGCTCAAAGCCACGTCAATCATGGAGAAAGCACAAATTTATGTGGGTTTTACACTAAAATCACTCACAAAAGAAGCACAATGACATCCATAAGAGAATGACACGCTGGCAATCTTCAGGTTTCAACAGCTTGATCAAACGGCCATAATTGATGCTCAAATGATTAAAGAAATGATTGGCCAGGATTAAAAGGATTAGAAAGCAAGGCCCATTTCACCAACCAGGGTAAATCAAGGGGCTTTTCTTAATTGAGGGTCAAGGACGACAATTCAGAGGCTCTACAACATAATGGCAGGGACAAATGAGTCATATCAAAGCTCTCATTGGCCAAAGCTAGCAAGGAATCACACGTGGCTATGAAGAAAGCACAAGAGAGAAAGGGATTTATACTACATTCACTCACACAAGTAACACAAGCTGTCACATCAAAGGATTGCCTGCTGGGCAATCACATGTGACTAGCAAGCTGATCAAAAACGGCATAAAATGAAACCAATGATTGAAGGGAATTAAAGGGGTGAGATTAGAAGAGGGTGGGAAAGATACTCAAGGGACATAGATCTTCCATAACTGTTATATATAGCTCACACTTCACACACATTCAGCTACCTAGTTTTTTAGTAGCTTTTAATTTTAGCTTAATTTTAGTTTTTAGATTATGTAATTTCCTTTCAAGTAATGTAACTCAGCTTTCATTAATGAAATTCAGTTTTATTTTGTCATAAGCCCTCCTGTTTTCAACTCATAAGCTCTCATTTTCCTTTAATTGTTAAGTTAAAGTTCATAAGCTACTATAAGCTCTTACTAGTCTATAAATAGTAATTGAGATTAAACTTACCTGATTCATATTATTCTTTACAAATAAGCTAATAATCTTATCACCTTTGCTTAATTGGATTTTAGCTTTTGGAAGGGGATTTAAAAATGGAAGGAATCCCATGGACTAATACTAGCTTATCTATTTGGATAAGCTAGAGCTTGTAGCTGTTCTATTAAGCTTCTGTTAAGCTGAAGCCAGTTGTAAGTCTTCTTTAATATTCCTTTCATTTTAAGTTTTAGCTTAAATATATGCTTAATAGTGTAGATTAGTTTAATAGCTTAAACTTTTTGCTTATAAGTGCTTATTTACCTTTATTCTAGCTTATTAAGTGTGTTTTATTATCTGTTTTCTGCTATTATTCATAAATCCTTAGAGTTCTCATTTTGTCATAAAAGCTTAAAAAAACAAATAAATAAGTGTTTAAGTGTAGATCTTAGAATTTTGCTTATTCAGTTGTAGACTTATGTTTATTATAGTTTAATATAAAGCAGTTTAAGATCTGGTAATAAGGTTTTGATAATTAGATCTTAGATTCTAATGTTTTATAAATTCTGTCAATTCTTAAAGGGGTGTTTGGTTTAGCTTTATTTAACCACCAAAAGTCAAAGTGACTAAATGATTTCCTTTTGGTTAGTTGAATCAGCATATTTGATTAGGTTTTGAGTTATTTTGAATCATTAGTTTGAGCTTATAATGATTTTGTGGCTTATTGAATCTGTCTCAGCACCAGGGGAATTTTCCTTGTGATTTTCATTGTGAACAATTTGATCTACACCCTTTAGCTCTAGACCCTTGCATTTGCTTTTTGTGTTTACACTACTAGTGAGTGAATTCGTAGCAAACGGTACCACTTTGGTGCGCATTTAGGCTTTTGAACTCTTGCCAAGTGCATCAGTACTAACAGCAGTTAGTACTGCTGTCACTTTTAGGTTTAATCTTAGCTAGAAAATTTAGGTTTTAGGTTTTAAAATTTAGATCACTTATAGATTAGATATAGCTTAATAGAGTTTAGGCCTTGATTTTCAGTTTTTAGCTTAATTACTTAGTCCATTTAGCTTTTAAAATTCATTAAAGAACTCAAAAGACCATAAAAAACAGTAGTCAAATGGTGTTGTCTAGCTTTTATACTTAGATTTCTATTCTCTATAAAATTAGATTTAAAAGCTTTAGATTATGTGTATAATAGTGGTTGATTAAGTTTCCAAGAGCTCAGCTTAAGTCTTAGCTTATTTTGCATTTGAGCTTAGCTTAATTTTGAGTTTCTTAAGTTAGAACCTGAGTTAGTCGTTTTGATCCTCAATGTTAGTTGGCTTTTAGTGTTTTCAGTAGAGTAAGCTTGTTAGGATTAGTTTAAGCTCGTCATCAGCTTCCAGGAACAACTTTTGTTTTGAAATTTAAGCTTATATTTAAGCTTGTGCAAGCTTTTAAGTGTCATCAAAGTTTTTTAAGCTCAAAACCCCTTAGTTTCTGTAGACAGCTTATTCAATAAAGCTGTTTCAGAGCTTATTTTTCATTTTCAGACCATAAAGTTTAGTTTAAAGTTGTTTAAAATCAAGTTTTTAATAAGTTTGGATATTTAGTTTTTGTTAAAAGTAAAAAATAAAAAAGTGCAAAAAGATGGGGATTTGCCAGACTTGAACCCACGACCTCCCTCACACAAGCCATACGTCTTACCAATATGCTTCAATAGCTCATCCAACCTTATCTTGCATAATCTAATACTTGTACACATTTTCATTTCCTTTACAAATAATAAGCCGTAGCTTATCTAGCTTATTTTAGAGCTTATTTGATTAGCTGTTTGTTTAGTCTTATTTTTCTCTTATTCCTTGTTGCTAGTAGGACTTTTCTTGATTTTTTTGAGAATTTTTCCATTATTAGTTTATTTTTTAGGATTTTTCGTAGGTTTGAAAATTAAAAAAATCAGTAAAATAAATAGAGAAAAAAGTTTCAGAAAATTACAATAAAAAATAGTTTTTAGTTTTATAAAATTATTTTTAGGTTTACATCCAGTAAAATCATTTTTACACCTTCTAGATTTTAATTTTCATTTTTGAGCCTTTAATTTTAAGTTTAAAAATAGGATTTTAATTTTAAAAATAGTTAAAAATAGTTTCTGAAGTTTATCATGTTATTTTATACTTTTTCTAGTTTTTAAAATCATTTTTATAAATTTTTTTAGAACAAAAACTTAATTGCTAATTTTTTAGATGTAATTAGATTAAAATAGTTTTAATTCATAATATAATTCAAAAATAATTTAAAAAATTGTTTATATTTTTCTACAAATTTTCTTTTGTCTACTTTAGGTTTAGATAATTTAGTTGCACAATTATAAAGTTTAATTTTGACTTATTTGCTTAATTGTCGCGTTTTATTTGTTACCCGTTAATTATCTAAGTGTTTAATAGCTTTTAATTGTTCATTTTAATTATTGCTTTTATTTAGTAGTTATAGATACTCAAAAATATCCTTTCCTCCTTAGTCAAAATCATAATCCAAGCTCAAACAGGTTTCATTTTCACTAAGTCGTTGGGGAAACGGATCCGGGTGATCATAACTTCCCACGCGTTACCATATACGTTTTATCATATTATTTATATCATTTTAAGAGTGAATTTTTCTTAGGGAAATTTTCTTAATTTCTCCAGTGTGGTATATTTATTTTCCTGTATATTTTATTGTGTATACTGTTAATACTTGCTGATGGTCAAAGCTGCTGATCTTGGAGATTAAGTATGCATGAGAGATTATTATATGGGATGCTGTTAACTGATCCTAAAGTTAGGTAGTTTCTGTGTAAGGACTTGTGTTCTATAAAAGGAGATCCTAGGTTTAGGATATACATATACTTAGACGAATACTTTTAGAAAAGATTTGATAGCTTCAGGTTGTAACCCCAAGTACTACTAGAGTACTCGTATTTTATTTTAATTTGATTAAAGCAGTTAGTTATTACTTCATTGTTCTTGTTTGTTTGGTTATTAATGTTCTATTGTTAAACACTATTGAGTATCAAAGTGTAGATTAGCATACACTTTGGGTATACTTACAAAGTCTCACCATTCTTTTATTGGATTAATCCAAGGTATAAACACTGGATACATAAGAATCGTTCAAGGCATGGGATTAAATTCATTGACTTTTTTGTCGCATTTCTTTATTTACCGTTATCTTGGAATTTATATTGCTATTACGTCGGTTCATTTGTATTGCTTGCTTAATTTGTTTTTAATTGATAGATTTAGAAAAAATTAATCCAAAAAGTTGTGAACCAATTCAATCATTGTCCAAATAACAAGACGATGTCTAAATTTCATAAGTCTTTGGGAAAACGTCACGGTAATCACTTATGGTTAAACGTGTCAGTTATTTGTGTAGATTTTTTTACTTTAAATCTTTGTCTCAAGGATTTTTATGTTAAATTTTCACTTTGTCCTTTGTCGCCTCTGGTTCACATTCCACTTCCTTTGGAAGAGGAGAAAAAGTAGGTGGAATCGTAGGTCCATCATAAGAAACACCACTTCGGGTAGTAATAACTTTCAAGTCACCTCTCGTGTTAGCAATGGTATTACTAGGAAGTGATCCTGAACCCGAGGGACTATGCATTTGAAAAAAACTGCTCATCATGTTCTTTAGCTCATTGTTCTGACTCATTAACGTAGTCTGGATTTCATTCTTCAATTTTATCTTCATATTACTTATTTTATTTTACATAGCTCTTACATTAACATCATTAGTCTTCATGTAGTTCGAGAAATCATTCAAAGGTCTAACTTGAGTCTGATTAAACGAAGCTTGATAATTCCGATTTACTTGATTGACGTTATTTCCTCAATTCTGATTGTATCCTTGATTCTGATTATACCGGTTCTGATTGTTTTGCACATTCGGTTGAGGAAAACCGGGTGGTCTCATTTTATTGCTAGCACAATAATTAGTTTCTCCCTGAGGACGATATCCGTGACCTCCTTAATTGTAGGTCCTTGTGGCCGTAAAAGCATTGAAAGTGTTGCCATAAGTGACAAGATACTCATAGTAAGGATGCGGACCACCACAAATAACATAAGTTTCTTCTATAGCTTTAACGGGATCTGGTGAAGGGGTCTTATTCTGAAGAAGCATAGCCTTAACGCCATCAGTAAGAGCGGTAATCTCTGATAGATAAGTGGTAGTAGAAGAAGAAGTAGTAGCACTTACTTTTGAAACAACCGGTTTGTTTCTTGAAGTGCGAACTTTCGACTTATTCTCGATAATAGTCAAAGCATCTAGAGGAGTACGGTTCAAAAGATTACCACCGGCAGCTGCAATTAGAGAATCTTGATCGGATTGCGTCAACGCATAGTAAAATGTGTCGATTTGATGCAATTTCAAAAAACCGTGGTGTGGGCATTTACGGAGGAGATCTTTAAAACGATCCCATGCCTCACTAAATGTTTCATCAAACCTCTACTGAAAATTCGTGATGTCGTTCTTGAGATTCGTGGTCTTCGAAGGAGGAAAGAAATAATTCACAAACTTAGAAACGAGATCTTCCCATGTATGGATAGAACGACGGAGTTCTTTTTCAAGCCAAATCTGGGTTGCCCCATCAAGAGAAAATGGGAAAAGCATCAACTTGATAGCTTCATATGGAACATTCTTGTACTTAAGCGTAGAAGTGATCTTGTTAAACCAATGAATATGATAATGGGGATCGTCCCTCTCAAAACCATGAAATTAACTCGAAGTTACTAGCGTAAGTAACCCGACTTTTAACTCAAATTTTTTAGAAAGTGTAGCGGGAATAACAATTGCATCTCCGTAACCCTCGGTGGGTGCTTGGAGTAATTCCGACATAGTACGCGTATCCGCCATAGTGTCAACGGTATTCTCTACAATAGTTCGAAGCTCAGGTTCGATTATTTGTTTGGAACATCTACGATTACGTCGCTTCGGAATTGTGAAAGATTCAATAATTAAAATCGATGAAGAGCGGGTGCGCATGCACTAAAAAAACAAAATAAGAGAAATAAATCTTAAAAAAATTCTTTTTTAACGCGATAGTCAATGGTGCACAGTAGCTCGCATAGAAAACAGCGCAAAGAAAGCGGAGGTACGGTACGCGCGAAGCGATTGTAAAAAACCTTCCTCCTTTCGAGTCGAATTCGTAGATCAACCTCCTTATACCTTCGTTTATAGTTTGTTAATATAAAGGGAGACCGATCTGTTTTAACAATTTACAACGACTTTCTTTTTGTGTTTTTCATCTTTTGTATTTAAATGGAAAAGTTTAATTGGTTTGTTAATTTTTATAATAGAAAATAAATCCGTAAAAATAATCGAGAAAATAAAATATTTGTGGTATTTTATATGTTTAATATAAAAGAAAATGGAAAATAAATAAAAAAGGGAAAAATATATTTTCACAAAAAACGATAACTTTCACAGGGAAAGTCTACATCACTAATGCTTCATACTTCAACCGATAATCGGTCACATCTCCCGCGGGCAAGCTGGCCCAAAAATTGCGATTCAACGTATATTAATTGTACTAACGTCTAACAAGTAATTACTCTTGGGGAAGAGTACATATGCGAAGCACAATAAAATATAATTCGAAAGTTGGAATGGAAACATTAACCCTTAGAGGATAGGATAAAGCTGCAAATCGTTCTCCCAATAGAATTCCCCGGAGTCCTTTTCCCAACAAACGGAATAATTGAAAAACGTTTCGGGTCGGATCGGTCGAGAATTTTGATATTGGGTTTTTGGTTTCTAAATCTAATAACGGCAAAGTGGAAGCAAATATGGCACGCTATTCTAAAATAAAGGCAATTTAAATTCTAAAAACATTTAAAAGAATTAAGAAAACTCATTAAATAAGTAAAAGTAACTCAATTAACCACAAATAACAAAATAAAACTTGTAAAACGCATATGCAAATGGGCTTTAACTAAAATGCATAAAACTAATTTTAAATAACATAAATTTTTTAATATTTTTTAAAACTAATTAAAACAAATTTTATAACTAAAAAAGACTAAAAATTAAACTAAAAATACTAAACTTAATCCTAAAAATTTGAGAAATTTTATAAAAATACTAGACTCTATTTTTTAGGTTTACAAAGAAAAATGAATCAAAAAACTATTACCAATAAGCTGCTAAAATTCAATAAGCAAAATAAGCTAAAACCTAAACAAGTATAAAGTGTAGAAACATGTAATCTTATGATCAATCCAAGAACAAGAGTGAGATGTGGGTTGTGATGTTAGAGAGAAGGAATGGATGGAATGGATGATGTTTATTAAATGGAATGTGACAAAATGGAACAACCAACCCCTCTCCAAGGCTAGGAGAGGGCTTATATACTACATGGATGGCCGGCCCATGGGCTATGATGGGCTTCCCATGGGCCTTGGGCCGGACTAGATTACTAATCTAATCATTACACTAACTACGAGCTAAGACCTGTTACAACTTGGAAGTGACCGACACTTTTTGTGTTTCCAACAATCTCCCCCTAAGGGAGGTCACTCCATTTTACAAAACTTTAAGCCTAGCATACTATGCTTTGTCTTTAGTCTTTAGCTCGTCCTTTTGACATTCTCTTGTGAGTATGTTGTAGTGATCATTGATTTCTGGATTGAGCTTGTTCCTTGAACTTGTATTTGACATTGTGATCTTGAGCATCTTGAGATCATCAACCAAGCACAATCTCTTTGCCATCTTGAAACTTTGCCATCTTGTGGATTTGTGACTTCTGAACCAACATGCTCATACCTTTCTTGAATGGATGTCTTGAAAAACTTTAATGCTACTTCTTTCTTGAGATTCGTTAACTATAATACTTCGTCACTTCGAGAAAGACGTTCGTTATCAGAGTAGCGGAAGTCTTGAAATATGTATTTGAGCCTTTCATGAAGTCCTTATGTTTGTCTATCGGGTATGAGCATGTGGCTATGGATCTTGTGAGTCAGCTGGAATCAGGAACCTCCACCACCATCTTTAAATAGCCTGCATAAAACAGTTAGCAATAAAGCGGGGGGACGAATATGGCTTTGTCATTCGCCCAGGTTTGGTTGGAGTAACCTTCAAATCCGTGAGGATCGACCTGTGATCAGATAGATTCAATTTAAGAAGAATCTTCTTGACAGGATTTCCAGCTGTAGTATTGAATCTTTCTAACACATAAGTATTAGATTCATCATACTCAGCATGTTCTCATTATCGGAACGTCTCAAAGCAGACAACACGATAAGAGTGAACCAGCGAGTTACTATCTCACCGATTGAAAATAGAAAATTGATTTGAAAATCAATCGGTGTATCACTTGCAAAAGTGTTTTTGTGACACACCGAGAGTGTTAATCATTTCAAAAATTCATTAACAACCATTGATCCATTTCCTGGAACAAGTTTGATTCTTATAGAATCGCACCATCGTTTCTTTCCAGTTGTCACAAGTTTGATTCATAAAGAATCGCACAAGTTACCTACCATGAGCTTGTTTGATGTTGGCTCAAGCAGGATTTCCATCTTCATTGTGAATGAATTCACTCTGATGTTCTGGCAAAATCACAAGGATAATGCGTAGGACTCTTAATATATATCTTGTTATTCACATTGTGTGACTTAGCAAGCATAATTTGACAAGTGTCCTAATGAGATTTATGGATGATCTCTTTTGGCTCTAGACTCAATAGTGCACTTTGATTTTAGTGATCGGAGGCTGGAGCTGAGTGCCACCTTTTCAATATCAACTAACTCGGAGTGAGAAAGTCAATAGAAATGAGTGTATCTCTGTGAGTTTTGAAACAAAGTCTTTCCGACTTTGAGTGGCTGGGAGGGGTTTGTGCATAGCGTCACTGGGTCCATGACTGTCTTCAATGTCAGACAACACCTAAGTGTTTCTGACAGCATATGTATTGACCCGGTTTCTGCCTAAGTGTATGGAGGGCTTCTTTCTTTTCACCCTTTATCCTTACATTTATTTTTCATTCTTCAACCCCTTCAATGCTTACCGAGACTTCATAACTAACACCTTGTTGGGTTTGTTCCAGTGTTAGCTCCATCTCAGTCGGCATTATTCCTGATTCTCACTTTTTCTCCTTTTTAATCATACCTAAGGACTTCTATACTAACTAGTGGATATCCCTGGGTAGATCCCTCTGGTTCTGGCTGGATCATGGGATTTGAATACCTATACCTAACCACCTTATAACTCCATAAAATTAAGTACATGGTCGGTCTTTTAGGGTATTCCATCACCATTACAAACCAAAATCATTGAAAAATTCATTCAAAGTGTTTGATATAAATATCAAAAGGTTTACACTTTGAATGTTTTTAATCATCACTAAAAGCTCCCCCTTAACATGTGCATCGTAATCGTAGTACATGCTAAGTGTGGAGTGCATCGAGTCCATTTTAATTGATCACATTTTCTCCCCTTATCCAAAATGTTAATCCCTTGATATTTTGGATATCAATTGATTAACCGTTCGGGGACAAAATGATGTATTCTAGCATAATGGAACATATTATTGCTCCCCCTCAACTTTTGAGGGTTTATAAGATGGTGCCGAGTACAATTATTTGAAAGATTTTGAATTTACTAAGAAATTCTTGTAAAATTTGTACTCGAGCACATCTTATTTTTCACCAAAAAATCTACACTAGTTATTAACATATTCACAAGATAAAATTATTTACGAGGATTGACCTTATAAGATGAGAACAACATATGATAAATCATATGGTCCTTTGAAGCAGCCGTAGGTCTCCTTCGTACAATCTCCCACCAACAAACTTTTCTAAGCTCCTCATTAACATTCTTTCTTTTAAGAAGTTGTTAATCTGATCTTTCTCTGTCCAAGCACTCTTCGGTATTGCTTCAACTTTCTTTCCAAGTTACGAAAGTATTTGCGTCAAACTTCAAGTATGAAACAGATTCAGATACATATGTAACTAAAGCTTGTGAGGTTGGTGATGTCGGTGTTGAAGTTGTCTTAGCTACCCCCTAAACCAGCAATCCTTTCTTGAGTAGATTAAGAACTTTCTTGCAAGCCGCATCAAGCAGTCTTAATGTATAAAGCCCAGATATCCGAAGTACACAATTAACCCTTTCAAGAACTTGATACCGCAACACCAAAGTCAATTAAGTCTCGGATGTCTGTATTTCTTCTTACATGATAGTGATGATATAAATTGTAACACCAAAATCAACTAAGTCCCGGATGTCACAATTATTTCCTCTAAGTAGTTGAAATGATGACACCTAAGTCAACTAAGTCCCAAATGTAGACATTTCTTCCTGCAGGATACTGACTATTTAAAGGAATCATCATACCTATGTGTACCTCTTTTATCAAATATTTCAACTTCTTTTAAGAATAAGCTTAGGGATTGACCGTTTGAGGAAGCATTAATTGAATCAGAAAGAACTTTTCTCACGTTTTAAATAATTATACTCCTAACACTTCCCCTTGGGGACTCAAATAATGCATACTGGCTAATGACGAGATGTCAGAGCGAATTTATCTTAGTTGACTATCCACTTGAGTCCACATTGAGTTTGGGCACTAAAGTCATTCTATCCTATTTAAATATGGTCCGTAATCTGCAGGCCTTGTCTTCATAACTAAAGTGAGAGTACTTACGCTTGAAACACCACCACGTAGAACTCAAGATCGTTTATTGATGAAATGATGAAACGGTAATGACATGACGAGACCTTGAGAGAATTTGGAACCAACGGTAGTAGCTTTCGTAGATCATGAGGATATTGGCGCCTAGGGGTTGATCCCGTCCAATTTTTTTGTGTGCTTTGTTAACTTTTCTTCACAAAATAATTCAAGTTACAGTCAAGCTCTTGCATGTTCCTTTTCAATCGCTTCAAATGTTGGGAGACCAGCTAACAATTCAGGGGTTAGTGTTGTAACAATTTATCCGTTTTCATCACAAAAAAAAAAAGGGGGGGCCCCCAAGAGAAGTCAAATGTTGTGTCTGTTACTCATCGAATGACTCTCGAAAGGTCTTGTCTTCTTGCCAGATTGCTTAGCCAAGGTTAACAGATTGGTGATCAAGCAGGATACAAAGAACTTTTCCATGCACTGACAAGGAAGGTAGGTCGTTTAGTTTGTTTGAAATCTCAGTCAAGAAGAGGATGTACCTCTTTCTTCCTGGTTGTTCATCTGAGACCACCTGTTCAAACTCCTGAAGTGCATGTGCTTCCTCAAAGTACAACTTAGATTGCATAGTATTCCTCTACTGGAGCAATTAGCTAGCAGATTGCTTATAGTCTTAGAACTGTAAGTAGTCCTTTCTTGCTTCTGGATGTCCTTCTCCGGAGCACTGGTAGATTCAAGGTTCTTTTCCTGACCTTCTTCTTTTGACCCACCGGTCTGTTTCCACAAGCGAGGTTCTTGATAACATCTGCTCTTCTCGAGTCCATTATTGTAACCGTATCGCCATAAGTATCTAGCAGAATTTTGTCGGCTTCATACGCATCAACTAATGCCTTGTAGAGCTGCCTTTGGATGTCAGACCTGCTGATAGATTTGTTAGCTTCCATCTTGTCAATTAAGGTCCTTTTCAGCTCTATTCCGAAAGATAAGCGCTAACAAGCATAAGACGTCTTGGCTTCCTTTGAAGATCGTACTAGAACCTCAGACTCCGAGTTGTTCCGTATCGCTAACTCCTCAATTGTGGTGTGATCTTCGAGACTTCACTCTTGACTGTTCCATTGATTACTTTCTTCATTCTTAATCTATTAAATCAAGGATTGTTGATTTTCAGCTTGAGCCCTCCTCGAATTCCTTTTTTATCAGACTTCAGTAGAACTACAAAATGCTACTGCTTTCTTTCAATTTGTTTGCCAGTATTGGTTCAATGAAGCCAGAATGGAAGAGAGTGCTTCCGCATATTGGATTTGATTTTGTTTGAATCTAGAAGTTGTCTTCTAAAGCATTTAGTCTGTTATCAAAACCATACAACGAACCAACGTTAAGGAAAGATTTTGAGTAAGGAACTGGGGTATTAGTCACCGGTGGTCAGGATTGGTGGTTGTTGTAATTGAGAGTGAAGAGAGGAGTCGTTGTTGGAAGAACTATTGTGGAGCAAAGAAGGATGGATCCTTAATGCATTGACAGGAAATCTACTAAGAGGTAGCTTCATCATATGTCCAAATATAGCATCAACACGGTATCATTGATTAGATTTAGCAAGTTGGAGATGAAGCAGATGATACAGAAGAACTCTGTTGTTAGACCATATAGGATTTACCGGAGTTAGGGGTCACATGGAGTGTCTTCCAATTTCTTGGGTTATTTGAACCAGGCAATACAACTCCTGTTCCAATACATCATCTCTTCCTTCAAGAAAGTTGTGCATGGTATCTCTTTCCACCTCATTGCCGTTGGTCTTTACATATGTATCATCTCATCCGATCTTTTCTCCTTATCATCCAACCCCTTCAATTTCATTATCATGTCTTCATCAATCTGAGGATGAAACATGAGAGGTGTATAACTATAGGATCGAAGGTGTCATCTATCATTAGTTTCCTCTTCATGTGTTGTTTCACATCAGAGTTGTGAGCTTTGATGAATGAAAATCTCACCATCATCTTCAATTCAGTCTTCCTTCATCATCATCATCACTTGATCATCTTGACTTTTTGAGTTCATCATCCCACTTTTTAGTCATCATCGTCCATCATCTACAGAACATTCTCATCATCGTCATTTTTATCATCATCTTGAACATCTTCACTTGACTTCCCCAGTAGATATCATCATCTGAGTCATAAACACGGTGCATTGGGAACCCGCTGGTGAAACACAGTTCCTATCATCTGCAACCAGACCCGCTGGCATGAGAGCTGTGAAGTCTCTTTCCTTACGTGGCTTATTTTGGTGATTATTTTGAGTTGCTCCAGCTTCTGTCACATAGACTCAGAGATAGTCTCTAACTCTTTAGAGCCATACTGCTTTCCCCTTGTCCAGTCTTCTTGCCTTTCCTTTCTTTGGGGACCGTGGTGAGGCTTCTATTTAGTAGGGTGCAACAGATCAGCTTTCTTCTTACTTGCTTTTGTCTTTGGAAGAATCTTTCCCGAAGCAATACATAATACTCTTTTGTATGTATTTCAAGAAGATTGCAAGATGTTCCGTTTATTTAACACTACTGGTAAGATAGTCCCGTATAACAACTAAGTGCTTCATATCCTAGAGATGAGACATTGATTGGAAGAACATTGGGTCATCTCTGGCATAGTGCCAATTACCTTGTTTCTTCTAGGAATTGAAGGGTTTTATGCCATGACAAAGTTGACGATTAGTAGGTAAAACAAGGATAGTACATAGCATTGCCTTTCTTCTTATTCTGTTTCTCAAGTCTGGTAAATGAAGTCCTCCCACAGAAGAAATGCATAATCAACCTTCTGTTATTGAAACATTCCCAAAGATTGAGCTGAGACGACGAAGACTGCCGAAGGATGTTTTCAACTAAGACATTTGTTGATGATCGCCGCAAATGACTCCAGGGTTGATGCTACTTATTGACATTTGACATCAGTGGATCTTTCTATTTCTCCAGAGAGACCAAGACAGGCTAGAAATGCAAGAACTCCTTCTCAATAGGTGGTTCTTCAAACTTCTCATTACCGACTTTATGGCAAATCTGAAGTAATGTCTCTGAATTGATAAAGATTGAGAATGGCTTTTTTGTTGTTCATAAACTTGAATCTAGACAGAATCGGTTAAGAATATAAGGAGAAGGTCTAGAACTCATGCAATGTAGATCTCAGGAACATCAGCCAGACTTGGAGTGCTTTGAGAAAGGGTGTGAGCTTTAACACATCATATACACACAGTGAAGAGTTGCCATTTCCATTTAAAGTGGCAGCCGAGCTTACTCGAAGATGCATTTGCCAATCTTAAGTCGGTTTCGCATGAGAAACCAAAGCATCACCAAAGCAAATCTTGATACCCTTTGAGATTCATGATTCTGTTTAAGAAAGAATACTAACTCGGCAATTTATAATAGGACACAATCATTCATCGCCATTAAACCTTATAGGACTTTTAGCACATTGAAGATCAATCAAATAGATAGACTAAGTAGCTGTAAGAGACAAATGCACCTATTTTAAACAACTAAGTATGAACGTAGTTAACCTTGTTTTGTCAAGCTTTTAATGTCTATTTTAAACTAAGAGACTTGTTTAATCTAACCTTAGTTTGAAAAAAAAATTGATATTAAGTGTGTTATGTCAAAACTGGTTAAGTGTTGAAAACATCTTCACTCGTTTCGGTCCTACAAAGAATACACCATGAACGGATTAGCCAGAATATCACTCCATCTCTGGCTGGTCATATAGACAGACAAACTCCGTTCGATCTATGTTATCAATCATTCATATCGTATCCGCACTACCAGTCACAACGTTCGGTCCACATTGTAAGTTATTCGTTCGGTCCACATTAAATAACACTCGTTCGATCCTCATTAAAATTTACTCGATCGGTCCACACTAAGTGACACTTGTTCGGTCCATACTTGATGACTCTCGTTCGGTTCACACTACAATTCATTCGTTCGGTCTCTTAAGGTTTGACTCTATCGATTCCATACTTACCACATACTATAACATAAGATAAGCTTAAGGATGTTTAAACAATTAATATGTTAGAGCCTACCAATGTCATTTTTGAGTTTGGTTGATGAGGATTTATCGTCTAACGAGCAACAATACACCACATAGACATACAATCGAAGAAAACTGACACTAGATGAGATCAACAGGACATAAGCTCATTCCTAATATTGACAAATGATCATTGATTAAGCTATCCCACACATAACTCACAACATTTTATATCAACATATATAGCATAACCAATTTTCGAGCACAAAATCAATACAAGAACACATGAAACAAGCAAATGAACAAAACTGTTTTAACATAATGTTCTACACACTCCAATCTGAGCAACACAGCCTTCATTCAATTCCGAGTTTTTTTATCTTGCCTATTGAATTTTTGATGACCCTAATTTTTGAAGTTAGGGTTGATCGAGATAAAACCACTATGAAACACAATTCCGATAGTGATATGACCTTTTTTGGAGTGTACGGGAACGATTTTATAAGAGTACCTTAAGCTTGATATGATCTTGAGGAGAATGAAGGAAGGGATGCGATTAGGTGGGTGTGCGTGTGTGTGTGTGTGTTTTGTGGTGGAACAATTGACAAAACGGGTTAGTGTTGGGTATGTTATTAACCAATTATTTAATTTTGTGCACATTTTGGCCCCTCATGTTAACATGACTTATGTAATTTTGCAAATTAAGTCTTATAAGGTATATTCAAGTTAAACAAATAGCACATTTGGTCCTTAATGTTTTATACTCTCATACCTATAGACATAATTTAGCAAACTACACCCTAAAGGCATAAACAAATAACACATAAGGCACAAGTAAGCTAAACTTAATTAACTTACTAACAAGAGATATTCCATTAATGTTTAAAAACCTTTTCCCTTTAAAAACTCATTTTATCATGACGAGATGATTTGACATTCTCTCCCCCTCAAACAATGACCCGTTTTCTATTTAAAGAGATGTAGTCGTTGTTTGAGAAGTCAAATGTATCTTTAAAAAATATTTTCAGATGATGGAATGATTTTATATAGAAAAATAAGAGCAACACATGGTGGGGTAAATAAAATTTCTCTTATTTATACTCATAAATGCACTGAAACGTACACTTATGGAAATATAGACAGCACGGGTTGTGATGCAAAGTAATCACAAGCCTTTGCATGGTCATAAAGTAGAACCAAGAGCCCGAGAATAAATTCCTCTCGTTGAAAGGTCAAGTTTTTCTTTTTGAATGCATGCCTTTTAGATGATGACAGGGTTGCTATCTGAAATATACAGCAACCCATTTTGGCAATGATTTGAAACATTAGAAACTTCTCTCGAGACTCATTTTACACAGGCACGTATCATTGTTTAGATGACATTTTCTAATACCCGTATATGTTATCGATTTTTCAGAAGACATGCCATTTGAAACAAACTTTCCTTTTGTATTTTTTCCTCATTTTTTAATTTTGTATTTTGTTTTATTTTTTTTTAAATTTAAATAGAAGGAAAATATTTTTGGTTTTTACTGAGTTATATTATATCACATATGAATACAAAGGATATTCGAATATGTACAACACTATTCGTCAAACGTCCATCTGCCAACTTTTTCAGAGTCTCCAGCGTAAACTTTGCATACCCAGCTTGTTTTGATGATAGAAATTTAATTCTTTCACGGCCTAAGAGCATTAGTGAAGATGTCCGCCATTGAACTCCGTATTGACCAAGTAAAGTTCGATCACAACATTTTCACATGCTCCTTATGAAGTTTAAATCTGATGTCTATATGCTTTGGATCTGGAATGTAACGTTGTTTTGTCGCATAAGTTCAATAGCGCTTTTGTTATCACATACATTGAATTTTATTGAATCAAAGCATAGTGGTAAGTGTTGTGTGAATCTCATCCAAGGACTTGAGCACAACAAACAGCTTGACAGGCACAAACAAATAGACAATTAAACGGACAAAGCAATATATTCAGCTTCCGTACTGATATCGCATGTCTTTTCTGCTCTTTTAGACGATCAGCTCATAAGTCTACTATCACGCCAAAAGTTTGTATACTACCAGATTTGCTACGGCGTGTATCTTGACAACCAAATGATCCGCATTGCAAATGCTGTTAGTGCAATGGAAGAATCCTTCGGATACCAAAGTCCCCGATGTACGGTTCCTTTTAGATACCGAAAGATCCTTTTTACCGCATTTAAGTGCTTTTCGGTAGGCCGAAGTGCTTTTCGGTAGGCCGAGCCTGATACCGGGCACACATGCATATAGCAAATTGTAGGTCAGGTCTACTGGCTGTAAGATAAAGGAGGGTGCCAATCATACCACGATAGTGTGATGGATCTACAGCTTTCCCTTCTTTATCCTCATCCAGTTTGGACTTCTCCACCATGGGAGTATCCACTGGGTCACAAGATTCATAGCCATATTTCTTTAGTGATTCAAGAGCATATTTAGATTGGTTTATGAAGATGCCTCTGGGACTTTGAGAAATCTGTAGTCCTAAGAAAAATGAGATTTTACCCATCATTGACATCTTGAATTTTGAACACATTATTTTAGCGAATAGATCACAAAGTTCAGGAGTAGAAGCAGCAAAGATAATATCATCGACATAGATTTGTACCAGTAGAAGTTCCTTGCCTTCTCTACGGATGAACAAAGTAGGATCCACTGAGCCTTTGGAGAAGTCATTGGATATCAGGAATGAAGACAACATATCATACCATGCGCGTGGAGCTTGTTTCAACCCATAAAGAGCTTTCTTAAGCTTGTACACGTAGTTAGGTTTGTCTGGATCCACAAATCCGTCCGGTTGGCTAACATAAACTTCTTCCCGCAAATTACCATTCAGAAACGCAGTCTTCACATCCATTTGATAGATGACCATGTTCATATGAGCAGCAAACGCTAGAAAAATTCGTATAGCCTCTAATCTTGCAACCGGAGCGAATGACTCTTCAAAATCGATTCCCTCTTCTTGACGATAACCACGAGCGACCAACCGAGCCTTGTTTTTCAGAATACCTCCTAACTCATCAAGCTTAACCTTATAGATCCACTTAAGAGTGATGACAAATGCTTTATCAGGAGGAGGAACAAGTTCCCAAACTTCCAGACGTTCAAATTCATGAAGTTCCTCTTGCATAGCTTCAATCCAACATGCTTGAGTTAATGCGTCTTTGTAGTTCTTAGGTTCGACTGATGTAAGAAAGGCATCATAGTAGCAGAATAAGGCTTGTTCATGGAGTTGTAGTCATGTGGAAACTGGTCTGTCGAGAGCACCGATTATATTCTCAAGTGGGTGATCCTTAGTCCATTTGCTATTGTGTTCAGAAACTTGGTGATCGGGAGGCACAATTGTATGAATAACATCCGAGGATGAGTATTGACCAGATGCAACTTCTGGAACTGGAATACCAAAGTACGGATCATTACCCATATGTGCAACTTCTATATCATGATTATCTTCTTCAGCATCATGAGAAATAATAGGAGTTTGAGTTTCTTGTGTTGTATGAGAGTTACTTGATGATGGTGCATCTTGATCAACTGTAGTTGAGGAAGGTGAACCGGTTGATACAGCATGTGTAGGTGCTACTGCTTGAGCAATGACTTCTGGTGCTTGTAAATCAACATAAGGTGGGGGATTAAGTGACTCATCAAACATTGGTTGAAACAACAAATCCCAGTCAGATCTTGAAGGTGGTATAAATGGTCTTGAAGAAGGAGGATTTGGCACGAGTCCTAAACTAATTGTTACAGGAGTCATTTCATGAAGAGCGGGTCCTGAACTGCTGTGGTCAGAAGCCATCGCGGTCAGCTCATCAAAATCAACATGAATGGTTTCAATTATTCGTCTGGTACGTCTGTTGTAAATCCAGAATGCTTTCTTCGTGGGTGCATATCCAATAAAAATACCAATGTCAGCCTTTGGTTATAACTTGCCCAAATTCTCGTAATCATTCGTTAGGTAGCAGAGTGCACCAAACACACGAAGATACGATAGATCGGGAGGTTTGTCATGTAAAAGCTCATATGGTGTTTTTTTGTGACGACGACGTATCATGGAACGATTTTGGGTATAACATGTTGTGGCAACCGCTTCTGCCTATAGAAATAAATGAGCTTTTGCATAAATTAACATAGTGCGTGCTGCTTCAATTAGTGTACGATTTTGTCTTTCAACAACACCGTTTTGCTGTGGAGAGCGTGCAACTGATGTTTCATGAGAGATGCCAACCTTCTCATAATATTCACGCAATGTCTGATTAACAAACTCAGTTCCATTATCTGTTCTGATGCGACCAGACGTTTCCTAAGCCGTACTTGGATCATCTCAAAAAGTTATAATTAAAACTAGGAGCTTCATTTTTGATCGCAAACAATTTAACCCATTTAAATCAAGAGTAGTCGTCCGACAATAACGAGAGATGTACGTCTTTCCAATGACACTTGCGACACGCATTTGGCCCACACAGATCCATATTGCAATAGAGATATAGTTTTTTCTTGATTTGTGCCTTAGATTTGGGTTAGTGGGTTTGCTTGAAACTTTTTGCCTATGCCATGCCAGAACATAAGTGATCCTTTTCAAACTTGATCTTAGGGAGACCTCGGGACAGTCCATGTCTTCAAGATGATTGATAGCACCCAAGTTCAAGTGAGAGAGGCGACGATGCATAACCAAGACTTGGTTTAGACGCCTTTGACAATAACAAATGGAGAGGATGCCATCATAATCCCAAGTGAAGTTTGATAAAGAATATCCCCTCGAGATCCCCGTCAATCAATTAACACCTTCTAGGATTGCGAATTAAGCATGTGTGTTGACGAAAAAGCCACTTCAAGATTGAATCACAGAATGTCCCATAGAAACTAGATTATGCCCAAGTCCTTCTACGTATAAACCATCGAAATAGTAACATTCCCAATCGATATCTCTTGTCTCATAGCCCCATTATCTTTGCAATTTGATCATTTCCGATTTGAGTGATAACTAAGAATTATACTGATGAATTGGTGAGCTGAGAGCGATCTCCGTCATGTGCTTCGAGCACGTAGCCAAATACCCAGAAGGACGAATTGGGACAACCAGCATGCAAATGTAAGCGAAGTAGATAAATATGGTTTTTATGGATCCCGTGATTTAGTGGGTGCCTGTTTGTTTACAACATGTGTTTTTAACCTAGTTTTGCTAACGGACTCAGTATTCTTATTCTTCCTAGGTTTCCTTGAGTATACCAATTTAACCACAGGTTTGGGTGATTCAGTTTCTAGAACTATTAGTTTCCTAGAAGGCACTTCATTTAAGGTAGTGGTAATCCTAGTTAAGGGCACGCATTTCCTACAATTAGTGAAGGTCGACTGGTAGGTCTCCAAATATATCCTATCTGAGTGAACACTTTTCCCGTTGGTTTCTAAATATCTTTCTTAGATTTACTCTTCTTAGATTTAGCATGAAATTTCACATCATTCATAGAATTAGAAACACACAAATTATCAGAAGACATGCAATCATCACTGTTAATACAGACATAATCAGAATTATCTTGTTTTTTGGAATTCTGCACAGACGCGGATCCATTATCTTTAACAGTACCATTCCTTTTATTCAAACTAGATTTAACGTTCCTAGGGTGAGCTTCTACTTTATTCTTTGAATTACTACTTGGTGTTTGCATAATCCTATCATTCCTGGTATTGCCTGAAGGTTATGATCCGCTAGCACTAGTAGAAAGTCTTACTCCTGTAGAATGCAACACACGCTTGTTAGAAACTATGTTTGAAGTCGAGTCTGGTTTTGTATTTTCTGTGGATGTGAGTGATTTGGCAAACCTAACTTTCTTGTCCTTTTTCCTCGGTGTGACCTTGACTAATTGAGGACCAAAATTGTTGATGCTAGGGCAAGATCTACTTATGTGCGAAAGCAAATCCTGAATGACTTTGGTATACCTAAAGGCAGACTCTAAAAGTGAATCTTGAGGATAATTAGATTTTACATGTTCAACTATATCCCTAAGGACCAAAGCTTCTTCCTGTGTGTGTTTAATATAGGAGGAGTGAGCAGTCCTTTTATTCAACAATTTGGGCGTGATTGGTTCCATATTATCCTTAGACACATTTGGATCAACAGAGTGGGTCTCAATAGCCTCCTTATCTACAGCTTTTCCTTTAAGTTTCCTTAACTCATTTTTTAGGGCTGCTATGACCAAACCTTGTTCCTGAAGTTTTGCATTTAAATCAAAAATTTCCCCAGACTTTATATTGACTTGATTGATTAACGCATCACATTGTTCTTTTGATTGAACACATTTTGGTTTAATCGAGTCATAAAGTTGCTTATAAGTCTGTTTCAAATGCTCATTCTCAGTAACAAGTTTTGTTACTCTATGTTTCAATTCAATATTAAGAGTCTCAGTTTCATCCATGTCCATTTTGACTTTGCTATCATCCACATTTTCTTTTAAGGACTTAATTTCTCTTTTAACTTGACAATGACTGTGTCTTTCGCTTGAGACTGAGCTCTTAATTCACTTAATTCAAACAACTGAGTAAAACTTGGAGCATTTTGATTTAAAACACTGTTTTCTTGTTGAAAAATCCATGTCCATTTTAACTTCGAAAGTTCTGGACTCCAAGCGATGTTGTTCGACATCCTGTTCCATTTGATAAAAGACTTTTTGGACATCGGCAAGTTCTTCAACCAAGTATTGGTTGAAGTTATTGAAGATATCTTTTAATTCTCTTATAAACGGAATAATTTCATCTTGAAAACAAGCCTTTGTATGTTCAAACCCCCACGTGGCCCCATGATAGCGGATGGCAGTGGTTCTTTCTTTGACAACCTGATCAAAGCTAGTAAGATAGCGTTTAAGCTCTTTCAAGCTAGTATTCACCATACTTACTTTAGGAAGTTCTTTTGGAACCTCAACTATGACGGTTGTGGAAGAATGAGGTGGGTCTAAAGCTGGGACCGAAGTCGCTTTCCAATAGGCATGTTCACTATAGAAATCAGATTGTCGAACAAATCGTTTGTAGTAATCATTATTAAGAACAGCATAATTAATGGGTTTAGTGTTCACTCTATGTTTTATAACCATTGGATCTTGTTATTTTAAAAGCAATTTTGAACGACTCTCTTCATAAAGCATTAATGTCTCATCAGAATCAGGAACCACAATAGTATCCATTTTAAGAATGGCATTCCCGTCATACAGCTTTGGCTTTGACTCTCGAGCTCTCTTCAGATAGAAAGGTTTTCAAAACCGATAGCTTGTTTCGTGGAATGATCATAACAAATTTTGGATTTAGTCATCATATGAACAGTTTGCGCAGATTGACCTCTTTTGAAAGCATTTTCAAAACTGATATTATCAAGTTGCTTAATTTTCTTTTCTAAAGCAATTTCTCTATCAATATTTCTGTTTTGGTTTTACAAATAGTGTATGGCAAAATTTTGTTATTTCGAGTCATTTTTGATAAAATTTTCACGGATCTTTGATGTATCTAGATTTCTATTAAGAGAATCTTTTAGAAAAAAAAATAAATAATGAATAAGATAAGAAATAATAATTCGTTTTGAACAATAGATGTCTTTCACATCCAACTATAACAATGACTAACTTCTTCTTTTTTAAATGGCAGTTCCAAAAAAACGTACTTCGATATCAAAAAAGCGTATTCGTAAAAATATTTGGAAAAGGAAAGGATATTGGGCGGCATTAAAAGCTTTGTCATTAGGGAAATCTCTTTCTACCGGGAATTCAAAAAGTTTTTTTGTACGACAAACAAACAAGTCCTAAAATATTATATTGGAATAATTTTGAATGGATTTGACTAAAAAAATTGGATCAGTAATTTGTTAATTTAATATTAAAATTAATATAAAATTAACAATTGGCAGTTCCTATTCTAATCAATATGAAATAGACTCTTAATCTTATAAAAAGAAGACGTATTCTTCATTTCTAAATTATAAAATAAAAAAGAATATAATAAATATATATATAAGATTTTTTATTTTAGTATATTTTCATTCATATTTTGGTGGTGGGGAGTCTTCTTTTCCCCATCGACCTTTACAAGAATAAATAATGAAAAAAAAAATGATATTTATCAGGAAGGGCAGATAGAATATTTTTAGTTCAAATTAATTAATTGTTCAAACTAATCCATTCCGTGTTAAAGATTTTTGGATCACTTTCTGACTTCTTAATTTCTTATATTATAATATTAAATTAAATTTATTTTCCATATATATCCAATTTTCAGCCCAATCAATAATCAATAAAAGAACTTAATTGTTGAGATATTATGTACAAGTGGCAATTTGGAGTAATCCAAAATAGACATATTTTAGATTCATTGATAAAATTGAGTTTGTGTTTCAAATGGAATTTATTAAATCAGATAAACCAGAAATAATGACAATAAAAGAAAAAAGTTTTTTAGTCTATCGAAGAATTCTATAGTTGCAAAAATCGTATTTTAGAATCGGCTAAACTACGTCAAAGCCCTAAAACGAGACACCTTAAAGAAACTACTGAACCTTTAAATTGACTTTTTTGAACTCTTTTTTTTTTCTTTACTAAAAAAAACTTATTTGAGTGAATTGACTTGTTCAATCTCGACGATTGAATATAAATAGGTTATTATGAGTTCGAGCAAGCCGCTATGGTGAAATCGGTAGACACGCTGCTCTTAGGAAGCAGTGCTAGAGCATCTCGGTTCGAGTCCGAGTGGCGGCATGCCATCTTCTAAAAGATATCAAATAGATCCTATAATAAAATTAAATTAAATTCCCAATTTATATTTCTTAATTAATACGGGGGGATTCCCCGTTTTTTCATTTTTATGATATTTTCAACTTTAGAGCATATATTAACTCATATTTCCTTTTCTATTGTTTCAATTGTAATTACAATTCATTTGATAAGCTTATTGGGCAATCAAATTAGAAAACCATATTATTCGTCAGAAAAGGGGATGATAGCGACTTTTTTATGTCTAACAGGATTGTTAATAACTCGTTGGATTGATTCGGGCCATTTTCCACTAAGTGATTTATACGAATCATTAATTTTTCTTTCATGGAGTTTCTCCCTTATTCATATAGTTCCTTATTTCAAAATAAGAAAAAATTATTTAACAACAATAACTGCCTCAAGTACTATTTTTACCCAAGGCTTTGCTACATCGGGTCTTTTAAATGAAATACATAAACCCACAATATTAGTACCCGCTCTACAATCGGAATGGTTAATAATGCACGTAAGTATGATGATATTGAGCTATGCGGCTCTTCTTTGCGGATCATTATTATCAGTAGCACTTCTAGTCATTACATTTAGAAAACTTTTTTATAGTTCTAAAAGTAAGAATTTATTAAAATTAAATGGGTCATTTTCTTTTGGTGAAATCCAATACAAGAATGAAAGCAACAATATTTTTCAAAAAAAAGCTTTTTTTCCTGTTAACAATTATTACAAGGCCCAATTGATTCAACAATTAGATTATTGGAGTTATCGTGTGATTAGCCTAGGATTCATCTTTTTAACCATAGGTATTCTTTCAGGAGCAGTATGGGCTAATGAAGCGTGGGGATCATATTGGAGTTGGGATCCAAAGGAAACTTGGGCGTTTATTACTTGGATCGTATTCGCAATTTATTTGCATACTCGAACAAATAAAAATTTGCAGGGGACAAATTCTGCAATTGTGGCGACTATAGGTTTTCTTATAATTTGGATATGCTATTTTGGGGTCAATCTATTAGGAATAGGGCTACACAGTTATGGTGCATTTACGTTAACCTCTAGTTAAACTAAAGAAAAGTTACAAACAGAATACGGTATATATAAAAGACTTTGCGTCAACCGGCGAGAACCATGTGAATCAAGTAGTGTAGTGATTCACGCGGTTCTCGCAAAGACCAAGCGGATTGGGTGAAAATTCAAATTCATATTTTGTTTTTACTTTATTTTAAATTTAATAAAATAAAAATACTTTTATTTTTTCTTTAAAAAACTATCTATAAAAATAATTAGATAGAATACCTTCAACCTTGTCAACTGATAGTGAAAGAACAAAATCGGGATACATACCAATACCTATTACAGGTAGAAAAATGGAGATGGAAACAAATAACTCGCGCGGTCCAGAATCAAAAACATAAGAGTTTGGAGTATTAAATAACTTGTATCCATAGAACATCTGGCGTGACATAGATAATAAATAAATAGGAGTTAATATCATTCCAATTGCCATTACAAAAGTGATGGCAATTTTGGGCATTAAAAGATATTTTTGACTGGTAATTATTCCTAAAAAGACTATAACTTCTGCAACAAAACCACTCATACCCGGTAATGCAAGGGAAGCCATGGAAAAGCTACTGAACATCGTAAATATTTTTGGCATGGGGATAGCTACTCCGCCCATTTCGTCGAGATAAACAAGACGTATTCTATCATAACTCGTTCCTGCCAAGAAAAAGAGTGCAGCACCAATAAATCCATGAGAGATTATTTGTAAAATAGCTCCATTGAGTCCCGTATCGGTTATAGAAGCAATTCCTATAAGTATAAAACCCATATGAGATACCGAGGAATAGGCTATTCTTTTTTTTAAATTACGTTGGCCGGGAGATGTTGAAGCTGCATAAATTATTTGTATTGTACCTACTATCATCAACCAAGGAGAAAATATAGAATGAGCGTGTGGTAATAATTCCATATTAATCCGAATCAATCCATACGCTCCCATTTTTAATAAAATTCCGGCTAGAAGCATACAAGTACTGTAATGTGCCTCTCCGTGGGTATCCGGTAACCATGTATGTAGGGGTAGAATCGGTAATTTGATAGCAAAAGCGATAAAAAATTCAATATAGAATATTATTTCCAAAGCCACAGGATGTTTTGAAACCCGGTTCGATCCGGCCGGGTCAACCGGTCGAACCGGTTTCGGTCGGAAAAACGGGTCAAATTAAACCGGGTTTCATATTTTCGAATCCCGGTTAGACCCGCCGGGTTTAAGGTGACCCGGGTCAACCCGATTCTCGAGACTCGGCCGGGTTTTGATTTTTTCATTTTTTTTACAAATAAATCAAGTTTTTTATATATATTTGCGACGTAACTTTATTTGTTATACATTATATTTGTTAGTAAATCGTTTTTACACTAAATACAAGGTATATTCATGATTTTTATATATACATTTTTTGTATCATTGCAAATATTATTATCTTTTTATTATTTTTGAAAACTGGGTTGACCCGGCGGTCGAACCGGTTGAACCGGTAACCTGGTGACTCAACTGGGTCGATTAGAGACCCGGTTTTCAAAACATTGGTTTATACACAATGCCAAGTTTACACAAGTAGAACTATCATCGCTTAATGGAAGCTAAGGAGACTAATAAATTAAAGAGTATATAGATATTTCGTGTATAATTAAGTAAAATTTTACGTTGCTTTATTGAATTCCAAATCTCATTGAGTTTATATATTCAGTAAAAATGCATTTATAATCACATTTCTGGTTTTCTTTCAACGAAAACTCTTTTATAGAAACAGTTTACTACAAGTCAAGGTGGCTGACCCAAGACTTTGTAACTATATATCAATTATCTTAAAAGATTCAGTCTCTAAATTTAATGGGGCTGTGTCATGAATAGCTTATAAGCCTGATGGTTCCAGAATGATGTTTCATTGATTACGAGTCATTGAATTTGCAGTTTCTAAGAATTCCTTCAAAACCCTTTATCTCTCCCATTTGACAGGTTCGTTTCCCTTCATCTCTCCATCCATTTATACCCCCATCTCCAAGAATACAAATCGATATACAAAACCAGACTCTTTGAGAAGCAGACGCACTTCATCTCTATCCATATCAATTTTAAAGATTATAGATTGAAGATCTAATTCAATCATGAATCAGTAATTAGTGACTACGGACGATTTATTTGTGTTTGATGACGATAGATTTCAAATATCAGTGCTTATAGTTTGTTTTAATTCAAAATTGCTTGCAATTTGTAGGTATATATTATCTAACCAGTCACTACTACACAAAGGCTTATATAGATCACTCCATATAGTGCGGTTTTGTTAAAAGCCGTTCTATATGATGGAAAAAAGGAGGAAGTTTAACAAAAAGAACGGTTATTAGGATAAAGACCGATCTATTTAATTTTAAAAATAAAAAGAACAATTATTAGGGAAAAAAACCGACCTATTTAAAAAATGTTATAGTTATAAAAGAAAACTAGAAACTAAATAAAGCGGGTATAAGTAAATAACCCGATGTATTAGTCTAAAATAATTTTAGCTGGATATCTTTTAGTTTTTGCCGCTTCACCCAAAAATTTCCAAAATTTTGAACACAAAACCTATGCCCCATTTCCCCAAAATCAAAAACACACCAACCCACCCCACTCTCACCAAACAAACCCTAATTTGACAAAATCCAATTAAATTCGTCTCTGGTTATAAGATGAGTGGACAAACCACACATCTTGTAAATTATTTTATAAACCCTAACTTTGATGAATATCAATTTTATTTTACTTATTGTTCTTTTTTGACCGAATATACATGGGCTGCTGTTTATGCTGCACTACCGGTTCTCAGTCAAGGAAAGAAATGGGTATTGCTCTATAGGTGTATGGAAAATTCATATTATAGTGGTATGGAAAGCATTAGTGTTTTTCACTATTTTTCATATGTTTTGGTTTTCGTGTGCAGTACATGGTCTGTCGACTTTATATAGAAGAAGCAGTCTTTGCTCCGGGCTAAGTCTGTTGGTAAGTCTCGAGTAACTATGAACTCATAATTGTACTAATATGGTTGGGTTGGGAAACAAGTTGTAACGGGTTGGTTTGAAATGGGTCAAAACGGGTCGGGTTGACTAACAAGCTTTGTCTGTTCAGTTTTACGTAGTATTTTTGTTAATTAAGATTTAAAAACACTATTATTTAATAATCTAAATCTTTGAATAATGTGTTTTAGGAAGTTGATGCTAATATTGAAAGACTTTGGCAGGCTTTCAACACGCATTAGTTATAACCCTTCTCGTTCAACTTAATATTTTTGGAATTGGCCGGTTTTAGATAATTTACAACCTGAATCGACCCATTCATATGACAACGGGTCGAATTGTCACATTTATTGTTGGTTTTGGATTTTGACTTTTATATGATAAGTTGTCTCGTGTTAAATGGAGGCGAGTGTGATGCTTAACTTGTGTAACAAATTTCAGGTGGTTGGAGATACTAAAGGTGCTGTGTTTGGTGGTTTAGTTGAGGCACCCTTGAGACCATCAACAAAGAAAAGATACCAGGTATCCTAAATTGAGATACTTCCTAGTTGGTAATTTGGTATATATTGATTGATACATCCTAGTGTAGGTGTTTAGCTGATACACTTCCTAATTACTATGCAGGGATCAAATAACACATTTTTTTTACAAATGCATCTGGTCCTCCTGTTATATTTCGTCCAACAGGTACTGCATTTTCTTCCTAATACGCGTAAACCACTTAGCTTTCTGCGATTTTTATAGCTAAATGGTTAGAAACCAATATGCTGCTTCTTTGTATTTGGTTTCTTATAGTGTAGCAAGTCTCTTCTATATCCACTATATCATTTTAGTGGGACTCTTTCTGTGTCATGATAATTGATATCACTTTAAAGGAGTTATGTGCTTAGTTTGCTATGCCTTTACTTCTCATTTTCAGTTTTCTATCCATTTTTTTAATTATTGACACCACTAGTACTTGTATAACAGATGCATGGATTCAGTTTTTGTTTTGTCGAATTTGAGGTGCCTGAAGCGGTTCAAAAGGCGATCGAGGTATGTGAGTTGCTGATACTTGTTTCTGTTTTTAATTGTAAAGTTCACTTTATGCTTTTCTGTAGCTTGTACATATCATATTAAATTTCTTTACCAACAAATCAAGTATCTCTTTTATTGTTTCTGGCATACTATAACCGGTCATTTGCTGATCAAGCTATAATGTTTTTGCTTGTTACCTGTTCTTTCTTTTGTTACTGTCAGTTTAGTGTTTTTATGTGTGTTATGTACTTGTGGCATAGGAGTTGTTTTCAGATTCGTCTCAGCATGTTAGGTTCGCTCTATATCATATGATATTAAAGAAAGTGCATTGCTATATATCATATGATATTAAATAAAGTGCCAAAATACAGTAGATAGGCTATAAATAAATTCACGAAAATCTTACAGGTGTCTCAGTTATGGTTTGATTGAAATAAGCCAGTTGCACCGAGAGTCACTAGTAGTTTGAAAAAACTATATAAGAAACTACAAGTAGGATATGAGCTCTATCAAGAGCTTCAGTTATGGTTTGATTAAAAAATGAAGTGTATCAGTTCTCAATTTTTCGTAGATTTTCCCCGAAATCATATAAACACTAGAAACCTATTATCGTCGTCATAGGCGTTTTCTCAAACATACGTAACTTGTGTCACAGTTTTTTTTAGTATATTCCCCCTGAAATATCAGTTTTCAAGGAGTTGATTTTCATTAATCTTAGATTATTTTCCTATAGCTTCGACAAAGTATCACTCAGGATCAAGAAGAATCAGAAACATTAGGTAGTAAGATACACGGCTTAGAACAAAATGTTAAAGATGTGGATACCAAGCTTCGTCAAAATGAAGCTACAATAAAGGAACTGCGGAAGCTTCAAGACCAGGTTTCCACCAAGACTGCTGAAAGAAGCACTTTGTTTCAGGAGCAAGAGAAGCGGTATAAAGATCTGCGTGAAGAAAATGATGGTTTGTTACTTATGTGCTTACTCTGGCTAATGTGTCAATTAGAGGTTGTAATTTTGACCTATATGCGTATAAAGATCTGCAATCACTTATTTTGCTTTTGGAACTCTGCTTTTTTGGACCACGCATAGATATCTTGAAACAACCAGCTAAATCTACCTATTATGTACCTTAATATGTTATTAGAAACCTGGTGTTGCTGATTATTTCTTGTTCTAGTATTTGTGATACTTATTTCGTCAAGTTAGTAACCTTGTTTCCAAATATGTTGCAGCTAGGAAGAGAGTGATCGAGTCAAAGCTTCAAAACATGGATCGGCAGTCTGCCAATGTTGACTTTTATATCAAAGTCCTCGACATGGCTAAAGAAAAAAGGGATGTCCACAAAAGGTTCTCTTATTTCACCCTGGCTTATTTTATTTGATACTAGGTTGGGCAACGAGTCAAAATGGGTCTGATCAGATTGATTGACCCGTCAATACCTTTGTCCATTTCTTATAATACTAAATGGATTATTGATGGTTGGGCAGCGAGTCAAAATGGGTTTGACCAGATTGATTGACCCGTCAATACCTTTGTCCATTTCTTATAATACTACATGGATTATTGATGTTTTACATATAGTCGCAAGAACTATACGCAGTACTATTTGTTTATTTTAATTACTCAATTTAGAAGATTGAAAATACTTAACCCGTTAGAGATAAAATATAACCTGAATTTAATCCATTGCAAGTAAATTGGTTAAAATTGTCACCTTCAAGTACTATAATATCTTTGACCCATACATAAGATGGTGCTAATTGAATTTATTTGTAACATTGGAGACAGCAAGTACAACATTGCTGATGGTATGCGACAAATGTTTGATCCTTTTGAAAGAGTTGCTCGTGCACATCATATATGTCCCTGCTGTGAGCGCCCTTTCTCTGCTGAGGAAGAAGATGACTTTGTTAAAAAGGTTGAATTTATTTCTTAGTGTCAAATTAGTTAAATTTAGGGTATCATTTTTGCTGTCCTTAACCAGATTGCCTGTATTTTTGGATATTGCTTTCAGCAAAGAGTCAAAGCTGCTAGTTCTGCTGAGCGTATAACAGGTGAACCTAACATGTGTTAAAAATTGTACTACTATATCTTATTTTAATTATGATATTGTATTGGTCTGTGTAGATTGATTGTGAAGGCATTAGTTGACTTTGTGATGGATGCTAAGAGACTAATGGCGAATTACGGCGTTAATGTCCTTATAAAATCTGTATGATGGATGATAAAGAGATTAATGGAGAATTGTGACGTTAATGTGCATCTTAAAAAACTGGTTATTTTTTGTCTTTGGATATTGGAATGCTGTTTTTGTTGCAGCCATTTGTATTAATATATTTATTGTATTTGTTATGAGTGAATGGAAATTCAGCAAGATATGCATTGTGATGAAAATCTGGATTTTTTTGTGTCTGAAAATTGCTTTAAAAGAGCGGCTATTATGTAATAACCGTTCTAATTGTTATGTTAAAAAGATCGGTTATCAACCGATCTATTTGTGTTCCCCACATATAGATCACCCTTGTATAGAGCGATTCATAACCGATTTATATAAGGTGTTTCGACCGTTCTATTTAAGGTTTTTTTGTAGTAGTGAGTGATGAAGAAGATTAAATGGCCGACTTCATTGCTGATGACGAAGTAAAAAATGTGTATAATGTTCATTCAAGGTACGTGTTTTGCTGCCTAACTTCTCTTTGTTGTTCTACCATTAATGCTTTTCATGTAATACACAGGGGTAATGGTAACAAGAAAAACCGGGGCGGGTACCAGCAGCCACACTTTTTTTCGAAACCAATTGTACAAAACCAGAAAGAAGAGTATCCGAGATAACACACCAAAAAATAAAATATATCTGCAATAATAATGCTTATATGTATTAGGTTTCTTTAACACTACGCACAACATACAAAACTTAGACTAATGGTTACATTTTTGTGCAGGGGTTGAAGCTTGAACCATGTACAACAGACAGAATCGGTGCCGGTAGTTGTTTCGGGTTTTGTTTAAGGTTTTGGACTAATTTGGGGTTTATTTTGCATAGAATTTAGCTCTTAGAATTTTATTTGCTGAGTGCTGATTATATTATACTATATAGGTTCTTGAGAGCTATGAGCGAGCGTACAACAACATGGCTCATGTTCAGCAGTTATGAGAGTTAGAGGAGGTATTTCCTGTAATCATATACAGAGGGTTTGCTCTGCTACATCAAGTGAATATCTGATGTGACGTATAACATCTGGATTACTTTTGTCTGTAACATTGATTACTGCACTCTTCCAGTTAATAACTCTGTCGCAGAGTGGCGAAGAGCACTCATTCGTAACATGTGGAACAAGCATATTAAAGGCACAAAACGAAATGTAGAGGTATGATATTAAATTGAAGGGCCATGTGATTACCTGATAATATTTAAACTGCTTAATTTGCCGATACCAAAAGTATGGACAATATCTGTTTAAAGATTATAATGGGTTTTCTTTTGATCTGCTTAGACAAACTTTCTCTATGTTTTGTAAAGATGCCCATTTGGCTCAAGATTATGCATGTCCACTTATAACAATAAACGTTAGGAACTTTGCACAACAACGGTTACAACAGTTGCATCAATCACAATCACAACATCATTAGCAGATTGATCTAATGAAGTATAATAGAGGGTCTAATGTTACTGGACCATTTGGGCAGCAAGTGAATACTAGGGAATTATATTGTTTCACTTTACTTCAGATAACACACAAAATGGCCACTGTTATAGGATATAGAGTTGAAAAATAAAAAAGGACACAGGAACATGGCCTTACAAAAAAAGAGACAGCAACATGTTTACCCCATTTTGTGTGTGTGTACTGTGCCGTTAGTCCAAGTTTTAGTTGGGTTGGGTTGTACCCCTGAATTGGCACGCCTATGAATTTGATAATGAAGTGAAGCTTACAAGTAACATTAAGTCAATGCTTTAAACCTTTTATTAATCTAACTTTGTATCAGATTTTTTCTTAGCAGGAAAATGAAAGCGAAGACAGCCGATCATAAAGACTGAGATGGATATGAACCCCTTGAGAACAAAGTGGTAAGGAAATCGTTACCTGATGTTGTAAAACGTTGACTGACAAGTCAGTTAAACTATTGAGGCTGGAGTTTCAAATTTTTATGTCTATGCTCAATGGAAAGTTAGCCCATACAAGCTGGATGAATTGGAACCTATAGCTTAGTGGGGTGTTCACTAAGGAATCAAACAAATAAACATATAACTCATATTAATGTCTTAGTCCAAAAATTTATAATACTAAGCTACAAACCTTAATCATATTTCTTGCAAGTGGCATAAACATATAGAGGTTATCTTAGAAGCCAAAACATGTGATTTAAATTTAAAAAAACACATAGCTTGAAATTTGATTGTAGGTGAGGTTAGACATTGAAAGTTCAGCCGTCAATCGAAGGTAAACTTAATTTACTGCTTATTTAATTAACACGCATCGCCCTTATTTGCAAGTACTAGAATATGTCTTTAAATTTATATGCTCTGTGGTTATCACTATTTACAGGTGATGGTCATTGATATTACAAAATAAAATTTAGCCTGAAGCTACTCTCCTTCACTTCCTTTGTTGGATGCAGATGAAGATGATAAGCCATAGATTACAAGGTAAAAGGAGAAACTTATTTCCAAAAATACCGTCTTTTATGAATGTGTGGTTAGTCCTTTCTGATATTATGCATTTCTGACTCCTAAGCTGAAAGAAAAAAAGGAGTATTCTGTGACGATTGGTGAACAATAGGAATGTTCAGCGGGAGTTAATAGCTGCTGCAAATGGAAAACGCACGATGACATCATCACTACCACCTACATCTGTTACACAATTGAGCAGCCATACGACGTCGTTTTCCTTAGGATAGTCACTTTGACACATATCTAGAAACTTTTGTAACTTCTACGTTTGTCGTATGGTTAACAATCACCGCCATCTGTCCCATCGAACGTCGCACCGGATCGTCGCTTCATGTAAACATTCAGCTTTTGCTGTTAGAAATTGATACAAATTCGCGTATATTGTATATTTTATGTGCTTTTTTTTACCCGCCTACTACGAATATTACTAACCATTAGCATGTTAATTTTGACACAAGCTATGTGCTTTAAACTGCTTTTAGTTGTTGTTACCAAATACCTGCTTCCTTTGGTTAGTTGTTGTTGCCAAATACATGCTTATGTTAACTTAGGTAAATAAATTCAGGTATTCACCATGTTACAAAAACGATGACGCGGGCCAGAAACTCAAACAGGCGCCGTAATCGGCCAATTCCTTTGCGTCAGCCATGTATATAATTTTTTCATTACTTGATTGTTGCAAAACTCCTAAAGTTTGTAGTTTCTTATTTGAATGAAGGTAAGCAAATTAGTTGTTACTTATTTTACATTGTACACATGTTAAGTATAATTACATACGCAGAAATACTTTGGTTTTTACTGTTTTTTTACAATGTAGCAGATAATCCTATTACTAATGTTCAAAATACATTGGACCAAAGATACATCAACTTATCTTTACCTATGTACAAACCTATGTGATAATATTTATAAATACAAGCTAACTTTAAGCTGAAGTGTGCTGTGAGAACAAAAAGCACACTAATTTTGGAACACACAACTTTACTAGCTAATAGTTCTCGATTTCTGTTCTGTAACGGCATAACGAAACATGTACTGAAATTATACCACAACATAAGACATTAGACTACAACCACAACTAAACGCCCCCGCTGCAACGCGTGGGTGCCATTCTTTGCTACCTAAAGGAGGAAGGTTGTTTGAACAGTATATAGTAAATGCATATATATGTATATGTATTGAGCAGAACGGGTTAGATTACATCGAATCAAACCAAGATGTCGTAAGAAGCGAGTATCTTGAGAGTGTTTATGATGCGTTGTTAAAGTGTTTTTCTGATGTCCATAATGCGTTGTTAAACAATTATCTTACATGTCAAATTATTAGAACCAACTACCAAAATACACATCCTCAAACTGAAACAGTTCGCAGCATCATTATGCAATCAACCATTATACGCAGTCCGGGCGAAAACATTTTAGACACAACCCATGTGCATCGCACGGGTCTGCATGCCTCGTATTTCTTAAAGTCAATTTCGTACAAGTATTAATGACATAAACAATTTGAAAAATGTTTATTAATTAATTAGGGTGACGCTGATATAAAGTTTTACTGAAATATGTTAAAAACTGAAACTTAGAAATTTGATATAAACTAGCATGAGTCAGATTTTATCGTACACGATTTTTTTCCTTTTTTTTCCATGTTCATTTGTGTTGATGTTGATTTTATTAGTTAATTGTATTCATCATAGTTAGGTGACTTAGGTCACATTATACTATTCTTGTTAACTCATTGATAAGTTTCGCCAACTTTAGAGTAAAACCGAAACAATAGAAAGGGTGTCGCTTAATCTAGTATCGACTAAAAATGTAATGGTTTAATTCTTTGTTTTTGCATTAATAAACATGTGTACACATACTTTTTTATTCGTGTGATGTATGTTCAAACTGAAATATATTTATACTATATATTAATAGAACACACATTTGTTTAAAATTTAAAATTGAGTAAACTGCAAAAATCATCCCTGTGGTTTGTAGTTTGTGACAGGAATCATCCCTAGCCGATACTATTGGCACTAATCATCCTTGAGTGGTGAAACGTTTGGCAAAAATCATCCCTAGAGGGATGATTTTTGCAAATTTTTTTGTTAAACTTTTTGCAAAAATCATCCCCAATAAGAATATTTTTGCCGGACATTTGGCCACTTAGGGATGATTAGTGCCAATAGTATCGGCTAGGGATGATTAGTGCCACAAACTTCAAACCACATGGATAATTTTTGCAGTTTACTCTTTAAAAATTTTAAAAATAATGTTAAATTAAAATATCATTGCTTATACACACAAATTTATGCTCCTATAAACTGAAATATATAAATAATAATCATCAAAATTAATTTTGACATAAACTAGACAATATGAATATTAAAAAAAAGAAAAAGGAGTGGCATGATAAATGACTCGAACACGAGACCAACAGTTCATGGGAAATGTGGTTTAACCATCACACCACCCAGACTCTATTATAAAATGTATTTAGTTATTAAAAAATTCATTTTGAAAAGGACAAAAAGCGATAATACAAGCTTACACATAGAGAAAATGAAAACAAAATGTCATCACATTGTAAAAAAAAATGAATTTCAATTTTAGTCTTGTGTGAGTATTAGATCATGTGATTTGATAAAAGTACCGATGGTAATGCGACCAAATAATGTTTTGCTCAACCAATGTGATGCTTGATAAATCAGTTTTGTCTTATTAAAAAGTGGGGTCCGTTTTTTCCTAGACCGATGGTGCAAGTTTTGCTTAATCGACGGCTATTGATATTTTTTCCTGGCCATATTTATTCCGCATTGGTAATGACCATAAACTACTCGAACAAATCCATTTTGTCTAAAGCAATTTATACTAAAATTAAGTGTCGTCACTTAAATGATACTTTCAACATATTTATTCCGCATTGGTAATGACCATAAACATAGTCATAACTCAATGTTCATCAAGATAATAACACTTGTAAATATCAAGAAATTTAATATCAAACTTTTCCCAAAAAGATATACTAAAACAAGAAAGGAATTTGAATCTATAATGATGTTCAAGATATTATCGAATCGAGAGTTGTTTTCCGCTTAAAAGAATAATTTAAAATTGTACCAAAAAAGTAGTGAAATAATTTAGCATCATTATTACATCTTTAGCCTTTACCTTAGTTAAAGTTTTGGCCCCTCAATATCTTTGTTTCTCTTTCAATTCAAAAAAAAAAATTGATGCAACATGTTACCAAGAGAGTGTAATGTGCGGTTAGCGCATATGATTGTTATAGACGTTACTACGTCAGTTTGTACCATATAACACTCATATAACATAAACATCCTCCCCAGCTATAACTATAGTTGTTATAGGCGTTGATGGTCCCATTTTTTTCTTTTCTTTTTCATTTTCTTTTAAACAAACACATTTCATTCTATACATTTAAACTAAATTTTAGACATTTTAGGGATTAAAAGCATAAGAAAAAAAATTTAGGGACTAACGATGCAAGAAAAAAATGTTAAAAGGACTAATGATGTAAGAAAAAACTGCAAAAGAGACTAACCATGTAAACGTACATAACAACAAGGTTTAAAATAAAAAAAGAGAAGACAACCATCTTCTTCAGTAATCTTGGCACCAAAACCTAAAAAAAATAGAAAATAACAAAAACACAATCACAAACCCAAAAAAGCAAAAACAAACACAAAATCTATCACAAACACAACATGTGGAAAACTAGAAGAGGGGGTTGAATAGTTTACCGCTTTTTAATTTAATGTTTATGTTTGTTTATAAAAGTTTAGATTCGACTTTTTGTAAATTCAATACTTGCACAATATGAATGATATAGATAAGTAAGAACAAATAAAGGAATAAGATATAAGAGTTAGAAAGATCAAACCACAACATAAGGATTTATAGTGGTTCGGTTACGAAGCACCTTGTAGAATACTTGTAATCTTATGATTATACCAAGAACAAGAGTGAGATGTGGGTTGTGAAGTTTCTAGTGAGAGAAAGTATGAAATGGATGAATGTGTTATTAGATGGAATGAAATGTAAGAAATGAAACAACCAACCACCTCTCCAAGGCATGGAGAGGTGTATTTATACTCCTAGGAGGCACCATGGGCTAAGATGGGCTTCCCATGGGCCTTGCCCGGATTAGATTACTAATCTAATCCCTTAACTAACTACGGGCTAATGACTATTACAACTTGGGAGTGACCGATACTTTTCTTGTTTCCAACACACCTCTTCGCCCTACTCCACTCCTCGAGCACCTAACTCGAGAGTTTTCTTCACTATGTCAACAAACTCCCTTATGGCGGAGAAAACCTTACACAACTTTCGCTTATCTTGATTTCTGATACTAAGCTAGATGTCGAGTTCTAATCTTAGCTAGAACCAATCTATCACGACTTCACAACTTCTTCACTACTTTCACGACTTCACAACACAACTTCACAACTACACAACTTCTTCACGCCTTAGTATTCTTCACCACACTACTTCACTACTTCACTTTTACTTTCACACCTAACTATCACAACTTGGATGAATCATTAAGATTCAATTATACTTACAACAATCACCAAAATCTATCTACTACACAACTTTACAAGATTTACAAATGATTTACAAATTATGATATGGATGCAACAAGATTGCAATGCACACTTGAGGTTGCACTTGAGGAATTAAGCTTGGATCACTTGGAAACAAAGCTTTATGATTAAATGATCAAAGAATTTTAATGAGATGTGTGAGCTGTTTTTGATCAGAAAGAATGAGTGCAAAAGGTGAGAAAATAGTGAGGAAAAGTCCAGGATTTATAGGACAAACTGGAGGAGCGTCTACCTATGGGCGGTCCCCTTAAATAGGTGGGCGGTCCCCTTAAAATTAAGGGGGCCACCCTGGACTAGGCGCTCCCCAGTTTGTCTTTTGTGTATGGAGAATTTTCTGGAACTTTTCTAGCCGTTTTAGGTCCGAAAATTTGAATTTTAAAATGTTTATTTTTAATAAAATATTTCTTTTAATTGTAGAAAATGTTTTGTAATGTTTATAAAAATGTCTACAACATTTTATAAAAGTGTGAGGTTGAATAAAAATTTCCTTTAATCATAAAATGCATTAAGCATTTATTTATTCATACATTTAAGTGATATAATTTTCGAAATGAAAATTTACTACTAATTACTTGTTTACGTTTAATTTTGCATTGAACGTTTTTATATTTTGTGATTATCAAAACGTAAAGATGTGAAAAATATTAATAATGTTTTTAGGCATTATTTCTATCAACAATCTCCCCATTTTTGATGTCATTTCTCCCCCTTTTTGTAGAATCTCCCCCTTTAAACAAGTATTTAGTGAGTTTTATGTCATTTATCCCCCTTTTTGTAGAATCAAAAAGGCAATGTCGAGAATTGCTAGTAAAATCGACAGAATAAATGCTCCCCCTTGATGTGTGCTCCCCCTCGTTCGAGGGCACCAAGGAATCGAGCTATGGTTTATTGGCTACAAAAACGAGTTAGAACAATACAAATATTTCTAACATGTAGCAAGAAGGAAAAATATGGCATAATAATAATGCAACCAACAATAATCATCCATTAGAAGTAAAATAGTGTGTGAACCACACTCAATAATACATAAGGAAAAGTAAATAACATGCTAACATACATGAAATTTTTAAACTACAAAAAGTCCTATAACTAGTAAAGCTCCATAGGACTTGCTTGCAAAATAGTGGATGGACAATTATTTGAGAATGGGTAACTAAACATAGAGTATGTTTAGTGTGGAGAAGGTGGTGGTGGTGGAGTGTTTGGAAATGGAGGTTGTGAAAGCATGTGTTCAATGTAGGAAAACATGTATTGGAGTTCATCTCTCAATCCAAAGATGAGAGTACGGTTGTGAATGCAACACAAACATGAATCTCCATGTGCCTCAAGAAGGTTCCAAGGAATGGCATGACCAAAGATAGGTGGTGGAGGTGACGGAGTATCAAATTGGACATCAAGTGGGGTAATTGGTGAAAGGGTGAGAGTGATGTCCATTGATGCATTTTCTTGAGTTGGAGGTGGTGGAGAAACTCTTGGAGGAGGAGATGTTGGTGGGTTCAAGTAACCATTTGGTGAAAGTGATGTTGATGAGGTTGGTGATTTGGGTATGTAGTCAATAGAGGATGAAGAAGTATCTTTGGTTGATGGTGTTTTGGAGGGTGCATTAGGAGCACTAGGTGATGAGAGTTGAAGTTTGGGTGATGGAGTTTTTGTGTCATCTTGGGTTAAATCCACAAAAAATTGTTTTGATGAAATGATGTTGATTTTTGGTCTCTTGGAGGCTTTGGAAATGGAAACTCTTGTAGATTCCATGAATGTTGATAATGGTTAGTGTATGATGAGGAATATCATGTGTTGGTGATGATCATTTGGAAGGGATTTATAGGAATAGAATGGATTGAAAAAGGAATGAATTTGAACAAGTTTAGGTTATTCCAAATTGTGTTCGAGCATTCTGGGCAAAGATAGCTGAGACTAGGTAAGAGAGGGTCAAAAAGCAGGAAAAATAATGTTTTACCCATGATTTGCTAGGGGCGGTCCCCTTAATTAGGGGTCGGTCCCCTTAAAGATAAGGGGGCCGCCCGTTATGAATTAAGGGGGACGCCCTCTGCTGGTTTCCATTTTTCACAGAAAAAAATTCTCAGAATTTTTGTGAGAGTGTTTCTGTTTTGGTGGTTTATTTGCAGCAAGCCCTATTGAGTTTTATAAGCACATTTAGTCACATAACATGTAATAAACACATTAAATCATGAAACTAAAGTAGCATAATTAGTTGATT